>JAABOM020050395.1:0-15759 GCA_011800125.2 Solanum clarkiae | reverse complement strand
TAGTCCCAAATACTTGTAAAATCTTAAACCAGCCTTAACAATCATTTAAATTCCGAATTTCAGTTTACGGGGTCTAAAAGGAATCCATTTAAATAAAATGATAATATGAAATTATGAATAATGGAAAAATTAATTCAAGTATTCAACTAGTAACAAGTAACAAGTTAACAACTAACAATTAAAGAATAAAAACTAATATGATGAAATTAATAAGTTGGAATGAATGTAATGAACATCTGTATAAAAACAACATAGAAGCCGAAGTTGATGAATATTAAAGCTTGAAAATACTCCACCAAATTTTGCTCCAAATTCCAAATATTAGCAACTTACTAATTGAGAATTGAGAGAGTAAATAACTAAATATTAAATATTTATAATTACAATTTATAATATAGTGTAATTATAAATTTATAATAATAAATTAGTAATCCAATAGAGTAATAGTGATAATTTGAGAGAGACTAAGAGAGATTGAGAGAGAATTGTATACATTGTGAATTTGTGATTAAAAAAAGTTTGGGGAAGGGGGGTATTTATTAAAAAAATAAGGTGAAAATTTTAAAAAAATTAAATAAATAAATAAAATATATTTAAAGAGTCGTTGGAATGACTCTTTGCAGTGAAAAGTGAATATTAACAATAGAGGACAGTTGGGGTGGGCCCTAGTCTCCAACGATCCAATAGGATTTTTAAATTACTTTTTTAATTTCAACCAGTAAACCAGACCTGTACTGGTTTCGGTATATCGAAACAAGTAATAACCGGTAAAAAATCCCCCTCCGTCCCAAAACGCCTATTGGACCCCCTACCCGCCGATACCTATCGGTACACTACCAGATCGATACCGGACCGGCACTGAACCAGGACAGAACCGGACCGGTACCGATAGCTACTAGTTTCAATGCCAGCCTTACTTGTAGGATACATCACTCCCCTCACGGTATCTCTCCAAGTGTAATTTACCACACTTGCCACATGCATTGGCTTATGACTGAGATCCATGGGCTCCAACATTTTTGGACCTCTGATCATCTCTGACTGTAGGTGCAGGTGCACTAGCATATGATGGTGCTGGAAATCGATTTCCATTCCCTTCTTTCCAACCTCATGGCTGGATGTTTTTGCTTTCTTATTTCTAAACTCCTCTTTATCACGCTTCCTCTCCTCATCATCTTGTTACACAAAGGTCATCAATCTCCCTATATCCATGTCATTCACGAGCATTGCTCCCATCCCATCTCTCTTTAGCCCTCTGTTCAACCTATCAACATACATTCCCATCCTCCCACTCACATCAGCAATCATGTTCGGAGCATAGCAACACAGTTGTGTAAACTTCAGCTCGTACTCTTGCACAATCATAGAGCCCTGTTTCAAGTTCAAGAACTCTCTTACCTTAGCCTCTCTTCACTCCTGGGAAGAAGCGCCCCAAGAAGGCTTCCTTGAACATAGGCCAAGTCAGCATAGGGACATCCTCTCCAATCCTCTACCCTTCTTCAATTGGTCGAACCACAGTTAGCCACACCCTTGAGTTTGAAACCAACCAGTTCCACTCTGTCAGCATCAGCCACATGCATCATTTGGAACACTTTCTGAAGCTCCTCTACATAGTTCTCAATATCTTCAGTGGATGCAGACCCTGTGAACTCAGGCGGATTCATCGTCAAGAATTCTCGGATTTAGAAGTGTCATGGGCATCCTGGCAACCTGCTCTTTATCTCGCAGCAGGTGCTATGACAACCTGGGCTAGAGTTTGAATAGCCTGGCGAATCTTACCATTAGAGATCTCATCTTGCAGGGGTTGTGCAATAGGGATAACTTGTTCCATGGGCTCCTCATGTCTTTGAGGCTCAAGTTGGTTAACATGTGGTCTCGCAAGACGTCTTCTACATTTGACGGTTCTTCTGGGAGGCATGATCACAATTCTACAATGTGTAAAGCACTAATTAGAATAGACTTTCATAGAGTATAACTCTATAGCACGATTTAGAACATGAATGAAAGGAAACAATTCCTGATGTCCTATAGTCTCCTGCTTATCAAGTGTGATCGACAACATACCCATAAACAAGACTCTATTAGACACGGATTCACTCTCTAGGACACTTGAACTCGTGCTCTGATACCAAGTTTGTCATGCCCTATGAGGGACCAAAGATGTGGCTGATACCTGGAGACTAGTGCTAGTCCTCAAGCGAACCACTTGGCAACAACACAATCATTCAACCAATAAATTCTATTAATCAGCGGAAGACAAAGGAAAAATAAATGGGCACATCTTATCATCTAGTCTCAAAATAATAAGTGTGGTCGACAACACACCCATAAACAAGACGCTACTAGACAAAGCTTTATGGACTCCCTAGGACCCTTGAACTCGTGCTCTGATACCAAGTTTGTCACTTCCTATGAGGGACCCAAGATGTGGCCGACATCTGGAGACTAGTGCTAGTCCTCAAGCGAACCACTTGGCCACAACATAATCATTCAACCAATAAATTCTATTAATCAGCGGAAGATGAAGGAAAAGTAAATTGGCACATCTTATCATCTAGTCTTAAAATAATAATAATATAATAGAAGGCTAGTAGAAAGAACTAGCTAACAGTCTTAACAATCAACATTCGACTCTAGTCTATGAAGTATCTATAACTATCAGGTGGTACCAATGACAAACCCATGGCTACCTTAATCAAAATAAAGCTAAGCAAATCTTACTCTAAAGTAAGATAAAAATAACATATAAATCCTCCGAAGTAGGGGAGGCTCACCAATCAGCTGAACGTCCATAATCCTTAAAGATATGTCTGTTGATGATCTCAAATCCCTGTATCTGCATCATAAAATGATGTAGCACTGAGTGACATCAGTACGTAGAATGTATGGTATGTAAAATAGCTAAATGAAACCTAAATAGGTAGAATAATATCAAACATCAATTAACTCAAAATATAAATCAATCAACATGTCAAATCTCTATCTAAAATAAGAATAAAGAGTAGACAAGTGACTCATCAACCCATCAAACCTCATTAATCAAATTAGAATCATCTTAGAGGGACTCATCTCAACTCATCTCAACTCAAAGTACCCAGTTTGGGAACTTTCTGGGAGTTTCTCTTATCCGACAACAATCACTTATAAGCCAGTGATTATAAAACAATCTCGCTGATTTTGCCCCGTTCCATATTTATCAGGTATGGAACGAATCAAAATCATAATGGACAAGTCCAAATAGAGACAACAATTTATATATCCTCTATTGATTTCACGGACTTCTAATCAGAGGGAACCTCAACATAATGTGATATGATGGTCCTAATCCTCACTTACGCTTGGCTACATAATTTGATGAGTGCAAGTTGGATTAACTCTTACTCTTTCGGTGTTTGATACTCTTCCCATGACTCAATGCTCACTAAACAATTCATCCAATCAAATCATCTCAAATTAGCCTCATGAAGGCACTCATCATTCAATCAGTCTCATAGAGACTCTCATCATCTCATCAATCAACATCTCAATTAATAGCTCAAGGTGTAGAACAATCATTAGGGAAAAATCGAATAGATAAATCATTAGAGTTCATTTGAGAAGACTCATGGACTATCAAATACTATCAGTCTATCATCATTCTCATATTCACAATCACAATCTCTATCAACATTCTCACATCAAGGCTCTGGACTCAATCCCTATCTTCTTTCTTATATGCTTTCAAAATCATAATATAGGGTTATGCAATATCTCATGAAAAATAGTCAATTCAGAAAGATAAGTTTATGTTAATCATCAACATATGAAAATACATATAATTAATATAATTTTCAAGAAAAACTTCAAAAAAAAATTCAAGAATCATGTATGTAGACTCATTAGACTTTCATCTTCTATATCCATCTATGGGACACATGAGAGAATAATCTCATGCTTTTAGTTTAGTCTTACATACCTGGGATCAAGTTTTACCAATCAACCGTCAAGAATTATTTGAATTCTTTAATCCATGATTCCTTCTTCTCCTCTCTCAAGCCCTAGTCTTTCAAGTGTTTAGAAAAGGACTTAGAATGGGGTTTAAGACTCTATTTACGCATCAAAAAGATCCAATGTGATCATGTTTTGAGTTTGAGAGGGGTTGAAATTGACTGAATGCCTCTCAAAATAAAGAACAATTTTCACCCAGAAAATGACCAGTTCGCGACGCAGATGGGGAGCGGACCTATACATTTTTTTCCTAAAAATGTTTTGAATGAGTTTTCAATTACCGTCGAAAAAACTGAAAAAAGAAGTATTGGTCTGTGTCCCTAGCGCGTCATGCCTCGGGCTCACATTAACACTGGAAATTATTTTGGATCAAAAATTATTTTTCGATGTGATGGCTTAAAAATTCGGACGAGACCATTATCCTATTTAATTTTTCATGTTTATTGCATATTCGATCTCGAGGTCGCAAATGGAGCATGAAAAGATTCGTTATGCGACATCTCTATTCTAGGGGTATTTCACTAATTTTATTGGGTGTTACAATTATGTCACTTTATATACTAGATACATATCTATTTTATGTAAGAAATATGACAAATGTGTATATGTTTTGTACAAAAGTAAAAACATAAATAACAATTGTTAACCATAACTCCAAGGTAATTGTGCATATATAAAATGAAGTATTTCAAGGAAATAAAAATATAATAATATCAGTTTTGTGCCAAAATGCATATCTTGTCAGCTTTAAAAATATTCATGAACTCCAAAATGAACCAACCTACATAATTAATAAGTTATACCACCAAAAAACAATACCAAATAAAGTATCAAGCATCTTTAAACATCTCATAAAAACTAATGGAATCTGTCAACATGTCCACTATCTTAAAGTTGATTTTCCTGGTCTTGGACTTGAAAAATTGAAAGTGTCCAAAGCTACTTCTCTCGAAATACGCAAACCACCGAATCTACTGGCAACTATACCAGTGACCTCGCTCTCGCTAAAGGCACCTTCATTATTTTCAGTCTTCCATACTGCCACAATAAGGCATCGTACCTTTGCCCGTGATATTTTGAATCAATTTCAACACCATGCATATCTACCACAACAGTGCTGATAAATTTGGCAAACACGCAAGTATATAACCCGCAGTCACTGTACAAAAGATCTTAAGTTCTTTGTATAAACCAGTTTTAAACCAAAGATGCACTAATAACAAGTCATAGCTAGATACACCAATTTCATATCAAGTCCTACGTGTAATCCAGTTTTAAACCAAGAAAATAACACTAATTCACAAGTCATCGCTAGATATACCAATTTCATACCAAGCTAAATTAGTCTGCATACCACAAAAAATACAAGCACATGTCCAAAAAAATTATATAATCACACCAATTATATAAAAAAAATAAAACTAAATATCTTAAAAATGTATAGTAAAAACTTGTCATGCCCTGAGTTCACACCCTGGGTGTTGCTGACACTCAGAACCATTTCTGGCTCCGAGCGAACTACTTGGCCTGGCTACTATACTCAACAAAAGACTTAAATAATAAAGGAAAAGCTTCAATATAATAAGCTAAGAATACTGAAATATTTGAATAAACTGAAGAGAAAAAAATATCTCAACAACAATGTAAAAGAAGATCTGAAACTCTTAACATACAGTCCATAGAACCTCTAACTAGAATAATCTGACCAACTACTGAAAATAAATGCTACAAAAGAAAGCATAGATAATAACTCCAAAGCCTCTGGCTGGTAAGAGGCCTCGTCAATAGCTAAATGGAAATGCTGGTCCTCAATGGAGCATGTGCTGAGGGACTCTGTCCCTGCGTCTGCGTCATAAAACGATACAAGTCGAAAGGACGTCAGTACGTTAAATGTACAATATGTAAAATAGCCAAAATAGAAACTCATGATAAGACACTATGATCAAAGTAACTAAAACATATCTCAAAATAAGATGACATAAGTAGTAAATACAGTACATGCTGAAAATAAAACATATGCTGAAAGTCTATATGTAGAAACTGGCTTGCTTTAACTTGGGGAGTTTCTCTAACTGACAACCATCACTATAAGCTTCGTGATGATACAACATCTTGCCTCACAATGCCGAAGACATCCCATACTTTGTCGGGGTAAGGAACGAAAATTAGAGGAGTAGATCCATCCCAAAATTAGGCAATCTTAGTGGCAACGATAAAGTTATACTTTTGGTACAATCCTATTTTACACTGGTTACGTTGTTTATGAGTTCAAGTTATTATTACTCTCACTCATATTGATGCTCAAAACTACTCCAAATATATCTTTTATAATGCTCATACTTAAAAGAGTATTCTTTCTCAAAGTATTATTTTCTTTTCTTTGGGACTTAGACCAACTTTAGCTTTTCTTAACTTTTGTTAACTTGACTCTCTTTTTTGTTTTTGAAAGTTGTATCAATACCAGGTATTTCAACATGATCTTAGTTACTCAGGCATTTTGTAATTACCAAAGCTTCAAGTACTTTTAAAACTCAACTCAAACCATGAGTATTATAGCTTTTCATGAAATAGATACAAGGTTCTCATAAATGTAATCATAATAGTAAATCTTGTCTCCATAGCTTAACATAGTACTAAAATCATCAGAAACGAAGATTTTTATCAAGAAAAATGCATGAAGAAATATTTTGATGAAATCAACTAATAATAGAAAAAACTGATATTAACTCATAAGCTTGAATCTTGGCTAGTAATTTGTAGTCAAAGATACTAAAACATATGTAGGACAACTTTTGGAGGGTCTTATATACCTTGGAAAATAAATTCTTGGAAGAATTGAAGAAGATTCTTGAAAGCCCTAGCTTTTGCCTCTTTGAAACTACGTTCTGAGTTCTTGGAAGGTTTTGAAGTTAAAGATATGAATTAGTAAGTTCTAGGAGTTTAATTAGGTGAAAACAGATAACTTTAGGCTTAAAAGGGTGAGAAAAGTAAAAAATACCCCTATTTAAAATCGTTAGTCGGGTCACCTATGAGACCCTTTACAAACTGTAGAAGCTTCAACGACTCGTAGGGGACCTTTCGTAAGTTTTTGGACAATTTTTTAGGTCTCTGGAATTCTCTACGAGCCCCCTTCTATGACTCGTAGAGGGTTCTACGACCCATAGATGGGTCCAGTCTGGGGATGAAAATTGAAGTTCTCTGACTTATTCCACGAGATACCAATATGGATCGTACTTTGATTTACGACCCGTAATTGGGTTTCATATTACAACTCTGCACTGATAGTCCTCTGAAAACGACTATAACTTTTAACTCCGAGTACCAAATGAGGTGAAATCCGTTACGTTGGAAAGCTAGATAATTCAAAGGGCTTTCATTTGGTATGTCATGGGACTTCTATTTCTTTGTGTACTAAGAGTTATGGCCATTTAAAGTTGACCCTTGCATAACCTAAGGCTAAAAACTCATTTTATAGAGAAGTTTTGAACTCGACTAAGTACTAGAAATCTCTAATGACCCTAATACACTTCCCACATATAAGAATGAGGCTTGAAACATAGGTATTTATGAGGATAGAGTTATGGGGTGTCACAAAAACTTTATAGTAACTTCATATAAAAAACATTCAAACAAAAAACACGATTGTCGAGTTAAAAAGATGCCTACAATCATACCAATTTAACACAAAAAATAAATTTGTATACTGCTGAAAATAAAATACGGGCACAAGTCCGAATAATATAATTCAAATCAATTGTATCCACCAAAAGAACTGCACTAAGGCTTAATGCCAAGTTCATATAAAAAAACATTCAAACAAAATATACCATTGTCAAGGTACAAAGAGAGGTCTATATTCATACTAATTTTACACAAAAAAGAAGTCAATAATATCAACTCGTACAGTTATTAAAGACACCAGTGCATATTTTTACAGGAAATGTTTTTTTAATGCAATAAATTTGCATATCAGAAATATATTAAAAATGTACCAAAACACAAATAAAACACATAGTATAAAATTAGTTTAACATTGTATTCAAATAAAACAAAACATTAGTTCCAAATTCTCACATGCATAGTTAAATAGGCGGTAAAAACTACCTTTGAAACGACCCCAAAAAATATCCAAAAATGTGCCTTGGAAATGTCCATATTCGTAAATTCCATATATCTCAAAATTCGTATGTGATATCAAAAATTCGATTTCATATTCATGTTCAGGGGGCAAAATTGAGTGAGAAATGGGTATAACCCTAATTTTAGAGGACCCGTAGTGAAGAACGAATTTTGCCAATTTCGCAATTCCAATTGCAGTCCGTGACTGCTCCGCGACGCGGACCTGTCATAGAACAATGTATTTTGTTTCCAGTTTTCTAATCTCGGTCCAAGGCTTTGGGGTCTTGGGCCTAAGTTTTTCCATGCGTAAAAATACATATACTTAGCCATATTTAACCCTCATATCATACCAGACATTCTCCAATACCCTCTCAAACACTTAGACAAAAGTATTTCACTCAAGCTTCAAGTTCTCAATCCAATCTTCATCAAGGAATTTTTCAAAGCTAAGATATGTGGGTTTCAACCATTGGGTCCTTTCACCCATGGTGCCCAAGCTTCCTTTGTACATAAATTTCATATTTCTAAGTTGATTTACTTATGAGTCTTACTTATTATGAATTTGACTATGAACTATGTTAGAGCTTCATAAAAGTGTGGTTGTTTGAGCATGTTTTAAGCTATGAATCTTGGATCTATCTTGAGATTTGATGAAGGGTTTTGATGTAAATTGCATGATGGTATTGTGTAGTATTGGTGGGTTCATTTACTTCAAGTTTACTTGTATGATTTCACTCTTGAATTGCATGGTTTTATACTAGCATTGCACACCCACCAAGCGTTTGATAAAATGTCCGATTAATGTATCTTGAGTTGTTGAAGGCCTAATGCTTGTCATATGAGTTAAGTGACTTTATGATGTTGAAAGGAGGGTACTTATGTGATGATTTCATGATATATATCTATAGTATTGTGACTTGACCATAATCAATTGAGAGGTTGATACCTCAATCGCCTCGGACGGGGGTGGTAAGCCATCAACCAATTGAGGAGTTGATTCCTTAATCACTTCTGGCGAAAGGTGATCATTTTTGTCCACCAATTGAGGGGTTGATACCTCAATTGCCTCGGATGGGGGTGGTAAGCCATCAACCAACTGAGGGGTTGATACCTTAATCACTTCTGATGAAGGGTGGTCATGTCCATCAACTAATTGGGGGTTGATTCCTCAATCACTTTTAAGGGATGGTTTATTTTAGATTCCAAGTGCTAAGTTTGCTTGGCCTATGATGATGGTATCCTACATCACATATAATATGTTCCATATAAGCATGTTATACTTCAAGCATCATTCATACATGTCATATTGTTATTATGCTATTCATTGCTTACGATATTGCATTTTGCCTATGATGCATATCTCTTGCTGTATTGCACCCTACATACTTAGTACATTCAAATACACTAACACATACTATATGCCTACATGATGTTACCATATAGGAACCGGAGCTCCTCACCATCATCCTCATCCTCCCGGTGGCTAGTACTATCTCTACAAAGCAAGTCGATAAGTCCTCAATTTCGGGGACAATGTCTTTGATCTTATATTATGTATAAAGACTCTCTTTCTTTTATTGTATGTTTTTGACTATGAGGGTGAGACCGATTGCTTGTCTTAGCCCCCGCTAAATTCTATGTGAGGTATTGTTAGACAAATTATGTATTGATGTTATGAGCTTTGACTCTTTTGATGGTTTATGTTATGAAAGATTTTCCTTAGTCTGTCGTCCTTGTTTTATACTCTTCGTTGTTGTTCAAATGCTTCTGCGACCAATGATGTGTGATGATATGTTAAGAGACTTGTTTGCGGTCCTTTCGAATTCGTCATTCGCGTGTCACGTCTAGGCCCTCGGCTTGGGTCATGATAACCTTAACATCAGGTTTGATCTTCTGTTGCTTGGGAATTCTTGAATCTTCTTTCAATGTTCCACTAATTTTTTTCTTTGCAGACTTAGAGGACTCCTCTCTAAGGATAGTCTTTGCTTTTTTTGGAATATTTGATTGTACGAAATTCAAATTAGACTCAATAACTAGATCAGATTATTCTGTAGAATAAGATTCCGCATTTTTCTCTTTTCTATTCGGCCAATTCCGAGTAGATCAAGTCGGTCCTCTCTTCTTGACATTGTCGTTTTTCTTGACGGTGGTTCGATTTTTCTTATCTTGTTGTGCAATGTTTTTCACTGGTGCTTGTGTGAGAATGTTAAAAGTTGGTGGCTCTATGTTACCATGCACTTCCGGACAGTTGAGCCTAGGGCTCTTTCTTGGTATAGATGAGAATTTTTTATTTTTGTTCATTGTTTTGAAAAACTAAGTATAAACATCAATGAACGAACTAACCTTGATGAACTCAACAATGGAGGTTTTTTATTTTTTTGTTCGAGTTTGATGTGAATGAGAGAGAGAGAGACAGAGAGAGAGAGGGGAAGACGGTTGTGTGTAAGATGAAGGAAAAAGAAGAGACGTGTGAAAAGAGGAATTCACAGAGTTACGTTGGAATAAGGAAAATAAAATCACGAAAATTTCTAAAATTATGTAATAGCCGCTTTTCTCTTTCTTATCATAATTAATTATATTTTGTTTAATAAAAAATAATTGAACACTGTTATAACATGTAATTATTTTATTAATATTCATAATTGTAATAAACTGTATTTAAAACCTGTAATATGTACTCTTAAAAGAGTATATGGGGTGATTTTTTCAAAGTTTAATAAGGAATTGGTTGGGTAGATAGACTATAGTTGAGAAATAAGTAATGATTTTTTCTTATATATAATATGATATAATATAATATTTAGGAGTAAAATTTTAAAATAACCCAAACAAGCAGATTTTGTGCCAAAATCACTTTTTAAAAATTTTGAAATCTTTTCTTGTTTCCCAAAAATTTATAAATTTTATGGACAAATAAATTTTGCTAAAAATTTTCTCAAACACTATTAATATTGTTTATAATTTGGTCAAATTGATTGATAAGTATTTTTTGACTTCTTTAGGTTTTTATAACTAAATAATTAACTATGTCAATATTCATTTCCATTAGGTTCATATTCGAAAGTTCACTACGTTCCCAATCATCATCCAAATTCTAATATATCATAAATCTAACACAATCAATCATCTAAGAATCACTTATCTTAAATCATATAATTCAAAATTAAATATACATAAATTCGACAACATATATAGAAACACTTAATAATGATTAACATATAAATTCACATAAATCATGTCACATATAAACAATCATTATAAAAATACAATACATATTATCATTGTAATATCTTTTTGTGAACCAGAATAGATAAAACAAAATATATACACAAGTCCTAAGGCAATTTATATCTTATAGGTAGCCAATGAGAATGACACACCGTCTTCTTAACTTTTTAGTCAATGTTGGATCAATAACTTGTACAATCTTAATCTTTTGAGATGCAACTTATTCCAAGATTTGTCAAATAATTTCTTTTGAAAATCTTCTAACAATGCAGATCGTAAAAACATATATTTCTTTTTCGTGGTTAATAAACCCTCAGACCACACAACTTCTTGAATTAACTTGTTAATACTCGTTATGTGTTTCACAAATCATGTAAGATCATGATCTTGAACATTAGATTCTGGCGAAAGGTTAACCAAATTGTCAATCATAGTTTCCACCCTATCCTTTTGTTGCTTTGTGAAAAGTTGTCTGGGTGTCCTTATCAATACCATAACTTTTTGTAACATATACAGAAAATAATTAGGACTAACCACACATAAAAAAAATTATACAACAATTTGTATAAGAAGATCTTGTATGAGATTTAAGAAGAAAATTCCATTACGATCTATTCTCAAAGTTTATGATAATTTGGTGCGTATAATTTTAAAAATAAAAAATTGCCAAACTTGTTTCTAGAAATAGTCCATCCATCACAAATTAAATTGGAGTTAAAGAATTTTGTTATGGAAGACAAATATTTGAGAATATGGATCACACTAGTTCTCATATGCCTCCAAAAATTGGATACTAAAAAATATCCATGCATCCAAATTATTTTCATGGTGATAAAAAAATAAAACTCTGATTAAAAAAAAATTACTCATATGTAGACTAGGACCTCATAATATTAATTGTCTATAAAAAGACTACTTCATCTGAAAATTATTATTTGCAACTTTCATCAACCCTCAGACAATAGTATCATGGGACCGAGTCCTTTTGTTATCTATGGACCCTGCATCGAAATAAATGTCAAGAGGATTAATTCCCCATTGTCACTTGAACATTGTATAATAATCATCTACGAATATTTTTCATTATTAAACCTAAACTCTACTTCATATTAGTAGTTAGCAAAATTTAAAAAGTGTTGTGCTATTAATTCTCAACAATCTGAACTTTTTTGATTCTTCATGACAAGGCAAACCACTAGAAGTAATTATCACTAATTGTTTTAAACTAATAGTGAGAAATCTCAATGCACAAACACAAATTTAAAAAAAAAATCTAAGTAACCTTTCACCCTTTAAGAGACCAATAAACAACTATGAAACCAATATCAACCATGACAGAGATCATTAAAAACAAAATACGAAACAAGGAAAACTTAGGCTCTGATACCAATCAAGAATTTAATCAATAAAAACATAGGTTCGTAGGATCATTAAATTTGTTTTACTAGTCTAATAGTGCAATCACATGTAAATAGACACGAACTACACTGAATAAATTTACAGTCTAAAATCGTACCTTGTTACAAAATGCTCCAATGTTTTTGGAGAAGAAAGCTATACAAGATCTTCAATGGAACTTCAGAGAAATTTGAGAAAGATGAAGGAGAAGTAAGCAGAAAGCTACATTCTTTTTATTTCTATTTTGCAAGAAAAGTTATGTTATTTCTTTTTAAAAAAAAACCCTTTAAATAATTCTAAACGGACACAACTTTTCAAATAGTTGTGTCTCTTTTCCTTTAATAATAAATAAATAAATATAATAAATATATATTATTTAAATTTTAATATGGATATGGATTAACCCACATGGGTGACCCAATCCAATTTCCTTCGCATACCAATTGTAAAATTTAGTGATTCATGAGATTGTAATAACCCGTTAAGCTATTTTTGAAAATTGTCCTCTTATTTTCTTAAAATATCCTCCACGTAAATTTTTTTTGAGTATTTCGGACTATTCGATAACTAAGACTAAAAGACTATATATTATTGAGGGGGAGACAAAACTTATTGGTTGTGTATCTTGGGGGAATGGACAAAAATTAGTGGCATCCACAAAATCTTGCACTAGCTTTATTATAAAGATTTGTTTACTAATTGATAAGGAGACATGAACTAATGGAAAATTTCTATCTTTAATAAAGAAAACCCACTAGATGATATTTTTGCTACTTAGAGTAGTATATATATCGGACTATATACATCATTTCTTTAGCAAATTAATCAGACTAGAAAATAAAGAAGCAGAAGGGCTTGGCGAGGCTCACCTGCATTATCGACAGCTTCCAGGTAAAGAATAAACTTTTCCTCCAAATTCTATCTTTAGTTAGTGAAGCTGTGGAATGTTGTTTATTTAAGGAAAAGGGGCTGTTGGATTAGTGAGTTGGGGTGGTGACGTGTGGTTTCAAGAAGCCAGGAAGTGTTAATTGTTTAATTTACTTAGATGGTAACAAACAACAATTAAAGTAAATTATCTTTATATGCTAGAACATTAATGTAGAAGAAATTATTGGTTACAAACAATTATGTAGGTGCCTAACATATAGTGAAAGTAATCAGTAGATTCATTATTTGCAAATATGGAAAGAAGAGGCGGTCCGTCTCTACTGAAATTATAAGCTACACATAATATTAGTCATGTTAATTAGTGTGTTGTATTTACATATTCTATAATTTAGTATTTACTATTATTATTAATCAAATATTTCTTAAGAATTGTTATTCTCTAGGAATTTACAAGTGGACGAGTTGATTATTGTGATCACGAGTTTAGGGGCTATAATAAACTAATGTTATAGAAACCTGAAGGGAGAGTATGAGAGTAATTATGTATTTATGTTTTTTGGACAGATAGTGGATTAAAAGAGAATATAAGGGATGCATGGTGTTGACTGGATGGACCGCCAAATTGCAAACTGCACCTACACATTCATTAAATTGGAACATTTCTTATAATTCTAACCATTTTTATATAATATATATGTATGTATATGTCTTCCATCAGTTCATGTTTTGTCAGTGATATTGGCCCTTCATTAGTCGAACTTATTATAGTGTGTCTTCATATGTATACATGTATGTATACTTTCTTATATTATTTGGAGGAATTATGATTTAATCCTAGACTTGATAAATTTTGATGAGTTTTTGAGTCTAGGCTAGACATATAGTAGTTCAGGTGTTGTAAGTTTTGAAATTTTATTATGAATTCTTATTTGATTATATCGTAGTTCTACGGACTCTATTCTAAAGGGAAAGATACAAGTTCTTGATTGATTGTGATTCAATAAAGGCAAGTGGACTTTTAAAACTTTGTAATTCTCATAGAATTCTTAAATTTTCCTCTCTCCTACGTGTGATACATGAAATATTTTAATATTATAAAAAATAAGGTGATTAATATATGAATGTGCATTGTTGTGTAACTTGAATTGAGAAATGTGGTTATGTGAAGAGAATTTTATGTTTTTGTGATATAATATTGTGGTTGGTGATTATGAGTGGATTTGTTTATGGAATTCATCTCATGTGCATACATTCCATGTCATGCATATTTGCATCGGTTCTGTATATTGATATGAGTAAGATGATAACAATTGGGGCCGAGGTCTTTACTGGCCGAGATATGATGCCGAGATCTTTGCCGATGAAATTATGATGTTGAAATATTTACTTGTGATAATTGTGAAGCCGAGGTCTTTGCCAATGAAATTATAATGTTGAAATCTTTACAATGATATTGTGATGTCGAGGTCTTTGCCGGCAATAATATTATGCCGAGGTCTTTACCGGCGATGATGTGATGTTGAGATATTATCAGTGATGATATGATGTTGAGGTCATTGCCAACTACTATTGCATAAGTATTGCATCTCATCCTTGCATATTCTTTCAAAGCATGATGTTATTCCTACAATTGGTTGTCTTATCACTTGTGAGTTGTAGCTTGTGCTTTGGAATTTGATATTGTGAAATACAATCTTTATCATTATGTATGGCTGGGCTGGACTGACTTTCTGTCAAGTTGTAGTCAGGGAGGTCGATTAGGACGGAAGGAGTGTGTGTATTCTATTGGACTTACTTTGTTTGTTAGTTGACTTGCTGGGTACCGCGTTGTATTTTGTACTCACCCCTTATTTCTATACTTGTGTAGGTTGTGAGCTCAAATGGTGAATATTATTTTCCTTGATCATTCGAGGCTTCCCAGGTGACTTAGAGAGGTAGCTATTGTCGTCTGCATGACTCTATTGTTCCTGATTTCTTCTGTGCTTTGTTTTATTCGAGAAGAAATGTAACACCCCACACCTTACAATACTAGCACAAGTCAAATGAAACATAACATGATTTAGTCAAATTAGCGCTAATTTTCAAAAGTGCTTGAATCTCGTGTTAATGGGCTATATGTGCGTCTAGCGCTTAAGAGGG
>JAABOM020050375.1:0-15762 GCA_011800125.2 Solanum clarkiae | reverse complement strand
TTATTTCTCAACCTCTTGACTTGTCGATCCAAAATTTGTACCGGTACTTCTTCATAAGTCAAATTTTCTCCAACCTTACAACATTCAATGGAACTATAGAACTTGCGTTACCAATGCACTTCCTTAACATAGATACATAAAAAATAGGGTGAACCAACTTCATCTCATTAAGCAACTCAAGCTCATAAGCTACCTTTCCAACCCTTCTTAAAATTTTGTAAGGACCCACAAATCTTGGGTTCAACTTGACCTTTTTGCCAAAATGAACAACACCCTTTATAGGTGAAACTTTGAGATACACCCAATCTCCCACATCAAAGTCAAGATCTCTCCTCCTCATATCCGAATATAAATTTTGTCGGCTTTGACCCATTTTCAATCTTTTTTCTTATCATCCTCACTTTTTCCATAGCCTCCAGGGCCAAATTCGGGCCTAATAATACCATTTCACCTACATCAAACCAGCCAACCGATGACCTACATTGCCTACCATAAAGAGCTTCAGACGGAGCCATCTCAATGCTAGAATGATATCTGTTGTTATATACAAACTCAATAAGAGGTAAGTGATCATCCCAATTACCTTTAAATTCTAAGACACATTCTCTCAACATATCCTCCAATGTTTGAATGGTCCTTTCAGCTTAACCATCTGTTTGAGGATAAAAAGCGGTACTCAGCTTAACTTTGGTACCCAAACCTCATTGGAATGCCTTCCAAAATGAGAAGTTAATTGAGGGCCATGATTTGATATTATTGACAAAGTAACACCATGTAACTGGACTAACTAACAAATAAATAACCTTGTATAATCCTTAGCAATCTGCGAAGTCTTAGTCAGCAAGAAATGAGCTGATTTGATCATATGATCCACAATCACCCAAATTGAATCATATTGTCCCCGAGTCCGAGGAAATCCAACAATGAAGTCCATATTGATTTCCTCCCACTTTCAAGTTGGGATTTCAATGTCTTGATCTAGCCCAGCAGGCATTTGATGCTCAGCTTTCACTTGCTGATAATTTGGACACTCAGCCACAAACTTGGCTATGTCCTTTTTCATATTACCCCATCAATAAACTTCCTTCAAATGTCGATACATTTTGGTGCAACCCGGATGAATGGAATAAGATGAATCACGAGCCTTCTGTAAGATCAAGCTTCTCAATCTATCTACATCCGGCACATACAACCGGCCTTGGTATCTAAGGACACCATCTCCCCCTTGCGAGAAAACCTCCACTTTCTTTTGTTCAACTAATTTCTTTAATTCAATCAAACTAGGGTCAAGGTCTTGCTTTGACTTCACATCAACAATTAAAGAAGATTGAGACTCATCATGAACAAATATGCCACCATCATTAGTATCTTCTGACCTAACACCCAATCTAGCCAGCTGATGGACTTCCTTTGCCAACTCTTTCTTTTCACCCTCAACATGAATCATAAAACCCATGGTTATTCTACTCAAAGCATCGGCCTCCATATTGGCCTTACCCGAATGGTAGTGGACACTCGTATTATAGTCTTTGAGAAGTTCAACCCATCTCCATTGCCTTAGATTCAAGTCTCTTTGAGTGAACACATACTGCAAGATCTTGTGATCGGTAAATATATACATGTGAACCCCATAGAGATAGTGACGCCAAATGTTTAGAGCAAAAACTACTGCTGCTAATTCAAGGTCATGAATTAGATAATTACACTCATGCACTTTCAACTATCTAGAAGCATAAGCTATGACTTTACCATTTTGCATCAACACGCAACCCAACATAACCCTAGATGCATCACAATATACCACAAAACCATCCAAACCATCTAGAAGAGTCAAGATAGGAGTTGAAGTCAGCTTATCTTTCAATGTCTAGAAACTCTTCTCACATTCATCAGACCACACAAACTTGGAATTTTTCTGGGTCAATTTGGTCAAAAGGGATGCAATTGTAGAAAACCCTGCTATAAACTGTCGGTAGTAACCTGCCAAACCCAAAAAACTCCTTATGTCAAACATAGTTAAGGGTCTAGGCCAGTTTTGCACTGCCTCACTCTTCCTTGTGTCCACCATAATACCTTTATCAGTCACCAGTTGGCCAAGGAAAGAAACTTCTTTCATCCAAAATTCACACTTGCTGAATTTGGCGTATAATTTCTCATCTCTCAAAGTTTGAAGGACTGTTCTCAGATGTCACTCATGTTCCTTCTCACTTCGGGAGTAGACTAGTACGTTATCAATAAAGACCACAACAAAAATATCAAGGTAAGGTTTGAAGACTCGACTCATAAGATCCATATATATAGCCGGCGTATTTCTCAATCTAATAGACACCATCAAAAACTCATAGTGCCCATACCTTGTTCTAAAAGCTCTCTTAGGAATATCACTTTCCCTAACTCGTAACTGGTGATACCCAAAACGAAGGTCAATCTTAGAAAAATGTCTACCTTTTTGTAGTTGGTCAAATAAATCATATATCCTCGGAAGTGGGTACTTATTCTTAACGGTGACCTTGTTGAGTTGACGATAGTCAATGCACATTCAGAGTAACCCATTCTTCTTCCTTACAAATAGAACAGGAGCACCCTATGGAGATTTGATAGGCTTAATAAATCCCTTCTCCAATAAATCTCTCAACTGATCCTTAAGTTCTGGTGCCATCCTATAGGATGGAATCGAGATAGGTTTGGCATTGGGAAGGAGGTCTATGCCAAAATCAATTTCCCTTTCGGGAGGAATACCAGGAAGATCTTCAGGGAACTCATTAACTATAGGAACTGACACAAGAGAGGGAACCTTAGAAGACACATCTCAGACCCTAACCATATGATAGATACACCCTTTAGATATCATCTTACAAGCTTTATGATATGAAATAAACCTATCCTTTACCATAGAATCTTGCCCTTCCCACTCAAACAAAGGCTCATTAGGAATTTGAAATTTAACTTTACGGGTTCTACAATCTATGGTGGCATACGAGGCATGTAACCAGTCCATACCAAGGATGACATCAAAATCTACGATAAACAATTCAATAAAATTGCATGGAAGATTCTTACGCATAATAGACATAGGAACATTTTTATAGACTCTTTTAGCAAATATTGACTCACCCACGGGAGTAGACACAAGAAAAGGGTCATGCAAAATTTTGAGACTTAAATTGAACATATTGGCAAGGAAAGGGGTCACAAAGGATAAGTTTGCACCAGGATCCAACAACACATAAACTTCAAAATCAAACACTTTCAACATACCCGTGACAATATTTGACTGATCTTCCACCTCTTGCCTCCCATGTAGTGCATAAAACCTATTGTTGCAAGGACCACCACATTGTTGCACAACTTGTGGATTTTGGTCTGCTTGCACGTCTTCATCTTGCGGGCGACTACCCTTATCATTATTATGAGCCTTAGGGCAATTGGCAATTTTGTGACCTAGTTGGCCACATGCAAAACAACTTCCTGATTCCCAATAACACACACCACCATGGCTCTTACCACACTTTTTGCATGTTGTCCAAGCTTGAGCATGGCCACCACTTTGTTGATCCTTAGTATGTTGAAATTCATCATTAGTATGCCTTTGGTTGAAGGTATTCAAAGACCCTTATTGTTGGAACCTTTGGTTTTGATGACCTCGGTTACCATCACCACCCTTGTGACCTTGATACTCACCATCATACCTCGTCCTTTTACCATCATTTTTCCTCAGCTTGTGAACCTTCTTTTCCTCAAGTTGCTCGGCATAAATCATAAGACAAAACAAATCAATGTCTTGGATTAGTAGGGCAGTTTTGCATTCTTTGTTGATGAGGTCAGACACTCCAGAAACAAACATATTCATCCTAGCCCTAGGATTAGATACTAGCATGGGAGCATATTTGGAGAGTGTGTTGAATTTCAGTGAGTACTTGCGAACCTCCTCGACTGTTGCCTCAAGTTCTTCATTGATGAGGTGTCAGAGACTCCCAAAACAAACATATTCATCCTAGCCCTAGGATCGGATACTAGTATAGGAGCATATTTGGAGAGTGTGTTAAATTTCAGTGAGTACTAGCGAACCTCATCGATCGTTGCCTCAAGTTCATAAACTCTTTCATTTTGGCTTTCCTTAATTCAAGAGGGAAAAAGCGGTCCAAGAACACAGCCTTGAATTCTTCCCAATCAATTGGACCACCAAGCACCCTTTTACCTTCCCACTGGTCATACCAAATCTGGGCAAGGCTTTTAAGTTGTTAGGCCACCAACTCCGCTTCTCCTACGATGATATACCCATAATCGAGAGAACCTTGTATACCTCATCAATGAACTCCATGAGATCCTCATCAATTCTATTTCCATAAAATTCTGGTGGGTTCATATGGGTGAAATCTCTCACCCTTGCTACCTGGGTGGGAGCTTGAGGTGGAGCTTGCGTAGCCTGATTGGCAACCATTAGAGCAAATAATGAGATAACATTCCTGAACTCGGCGTGGGACACATTACCCTCTTCTGGTGGTTGATAAACCTCACATATGGGAATATTTCTTCTTGACGGTATTTTCTACAGTGCAACGAACAATTTATTAGAAGGAAGGATATCTTAAGTTACTCTAAGGCGCGATTTTATTTAAACAAAGAAGTGAGACAATCCTAAACATCTCATAGCCTCCTATTCATAGTTATGGCACGCTTGACCACCATGAATAAAACCTTACTAGATGCGGTGTGTGGACTTCCAAGGAACATTTTAAAACCTTGTGCTCTGATACCAAGCTTGTCATGACCCAAACCTAGGGCCTAGGTCTGACACGGTGAATGAGAACCCAAAGGTCCCTAAAGAAGCCTCTTAAATCATAATTACATATTATAGGTTTAAATGGTAAATGGCAAATAGATGATAATAAAGTTTGGGGAATAAGACTAAGGGACAACTTGTAACCATTAGCGGAAATATAAGTTAAATAGTTTATAACATACTAAGTGTAGCAATGGTCTAGACACACCTCTAAACAATGATGATAAACAGAGCCAAGAATACAAGTCTAGGTTCCTCAATACTAAGTCAAAATGAAATTATAACAAATATCAGAATAACAAAAGGCAGAGCTTGAAGATAAGGGTTCTGTTCCCGATGAATGAAAACTCACCAAAGCTCAAAGACTTCACGAACAATCTAGCCAAGCGAAGCAGGATGAGGTAGATCGCTTGTCCCTACATGATTATAACATGTAGGCAAAAATGCGGTTAGTACTTTGGAATGTACTAAGTATGCGGGTATGCAATGCAACAAGTAAATATAATAACAAAGAATATTTACCCAATATGACAAACTCAAATCTTAAACAATATATTCAGTTCCAATGTAAAACGTAGAGTAATGCCATGAACATGCATGGAGAAGCACATAAGAAAATAAGTATGGGAATAAGACCATAACTGACAAAATCATATGAGCTATAATATGAAATACCTATGTCATACTCCACATTGGCCAAAGAGTAAGTCAACTTGCTAGGGTATAACTCTAGAAACGGAAACACTAAATGGATCCACTAGTCAGAAAGCCTAAAAAGGCATAATCAAGATATCCTACGGTGGCATGTAGTTAGGAGATTAGAGCTTTATATAAGACCCCTTAGGTCGAGTCCCACTCCTAACTCATTCGGTGCTAAGTCAAAATCCCACGAAAATGAATAATGCATATTAGAAATACTCAAAACTTAATTTAGTTCGGAAGGTCATAGCTTGTAAAATAAATTATATTCAAACTTATACTTAGAATAACACATTAACAAAGATTCAAAGTGAAACTGAATAGGTTTTAAGTCACCCATTTCATACTTGTATTTACTTGTTCTTGTCTAAAATCATAAGTTCATATTATGTCATGAAAGCCAAATATCCAAAGTTGATAACTCAACTTAAATCACATTGGGGATTGGTTCAATAACCTTAAAATCACAAGTTTTGTATTCAAACAAAGTTATAATAATCATAGGAACATTTTAGGATAAAATCATAATAACTCATTTGTGGATCTATGATTTGAAAATATAGGTTAGCTTAAACAATGCAAATTTGAAATGCTTGAATTAAATTATGTAAAACCTTGATAAATATTCATAAATAATAATAAAATATATGAATAACCATAATTTAAGCAAATATCAATTAATATGCAATTATACATAAATCAAAGATTGAAAATTCATAATTCTAAACTTAGCTTTTCGAAGAGGACTTTTTGGTTGAAAGGTAACCAAGAATCAAACCCACATACCTTGCTTGATTAGCTTTGAGAAGATGAAGAGATTTTGTAGAGATCTTGAAGAATACTTAGCTTAAGTGTTGAGAGAGTTTGGGAGAGCAATGTAGATTAGGGGATTTGGTTTCTTTTAAGGGTGATGTAGAGACTAAGTAGAGGGGGGTGTTTATACTGATTTTGGGGGGTTGGGGTTATAAGGGTCACTTAATGACTAAAAGTGGTAAAAAACGTACGGGGAAAAGGGCATAAAATCATGTAGTGCAAAGGGGCTTTTTGACTCACTTTTAAAAGAAGAAAGATGCCAAACACAAGGGAGTGGGAATGAGACCTAGGTATGGCAGCATTATCTTTTCCCATGGTGCTATGGCATGGTATAGTATGGCCTCAAGTCGTGCTAAGGGCATGCCAAAGGCTGCCCATGCAAGCCATGCGACAATAGCAAAAGAATTACTCCCAAAATAGTCAATTACACAACCTTCACATATACCTTTATTTTGAATAATTCCTAATGCAAACCAAACTTTATTTTTTTAGTTTTTACTTCACATAACATTGCCCCCAAAATATTGTACCAAGGATAAACCAACCACCCCTCTAAGACTACGTCAACAATTACATTACTAAATCAAGCTAATATCTAAGATAACCTTCATTTAAAATTTTACTTAACATAATAGGAATTCACTTGAACATTATCTTTTCACGCAAGTATAGACTTAAAAACACCTGGTACATTATAGTCTTGGGTTAGGCCACTCGACCTTTGGTGTTCGGCATTAACTTGTTGGCAACTATGGCAACCGGATACAAATTTGGCAATGTTCCTCTTCATACCTCCCTACCAATACACCTCTCTCAAATCTCTATACATCTTAGTAGAACCGGGATGAATAGAATAAGAAGAACCATGAGCCTCATCAAGAATCTTTTCCTTCAAGCCATCAACACAAGACACACACAACCTACCTTGGTACGTAAGGGCACCATCTCCCCCTTGGGAGAAAACCTCCACCTTTCCCCTATATCTAAGGCCTTCAATTCTAACAAAGAAGGATCAGGATTCTGTTTAGCTTTCACCTATTCAACCAATGAAGATTTAGAACCATCATCAACAACAACACTACCATTATCAATCTCTTCCAACCTAAATCCAAATCTAGCCAACCGATGGACCTCCTTAGCCACCCTTATGCCACCATCATCAACATGAGCTAGGCTACCCATAGACACCCTACTCATATATCCGCCATAATATTAGCCTTACCGGGATGATAATGCTCACTCATATCATAATCCTTAAGAAGTTCTAACCACCTTCTTTGCCTCAAGTTGAGATCTTTTTGAGTGAAGACATATTGGAGGCTCTTATGATCAATGAACACATCAACATACACCCCATACAAATAGTGACGCCAAAATTTTAAAGTAAATATCACGGGCTAGCCAAGATCACAAGTACGATAATTCTTTTCATGCACTTTGAATTTCCTAGAAGCATAGGCTATCACCTTCCCATTTTGCATCAACATGAAAACCCAAAGCAACTCGAGAAGCATCACAATACACAACAAATCCTTCTAGCCCTTCCGGTAGTGAAAATATAGGAGCGAACAAAAGCTTATCTTCTAATGTACAAATCTTTTCACACTCGTCGAACCATACAAATTTGGATTTCTTTTGAGTCGACTTGGTCATGGGAGAAGCAGTAGAAGAGAACCCATTCACAAACCTCCAATTGTAAATTGCTAAGCCCAAGAATCCCCTAATATCCGACAGGGTCAATGGTCTAGGACAATTTCTAATCACATCTATCTTTTTAGAATCCACCTTAATGCTATCCCCCGACACCACATGACCTATGAAGGCAACCTCTTTTAACCAAAATTCACATTTCTCATACTTAGCATACAATTTATCTTCCCACAATCTTTGTAGCACTACCCTCAAATGACCCACATGCTCCTCCTCACTATGTGAATAGATCAAAATATCATCAATGAAGACCATAACAAACATATCAAGTTAGGGTTTGAAGACCCTATTCATAAGATCCATAAAGATAGTCGGTGCATTGGTCAACCCAAAGGACATCATAACAAACTCAAAATGTCCATACCTAGTGTGCAAGGTTGTCTTAGGATTATCACACTCCCTCACCTTCACTTGATGGTACTCGGACCGAAGATCACTCTTACAGAAGTGGCTAGCCCCTTGCAATTGGCCAAATAAGTCATCAATTCTTGGAAGATGATACCTATTCTTGATGGTGACCTTATTAAGTTTTCGGTAGCCAATACACATTCTAAGAATGGAAGAGGATACCTATTCTTGATGGTGACCTTATTAAGTTTTCGATAGCCAATACACATTCTAAGAGACCCATCCTTCTTCTTTACAAACAACACCGTTGCACCCCAAGGTGATTGGCTAGGCCCAATAAAACCCTTCTCCAGCAAGTCCCTCAATTGCTCATTTAAATCCTTTAACTCCACCAAGGCCATACGGTAAGGAGGAATAGAAATGGGTTGAGTATCGGGTAGGAGGTCTATACCAAAATCTATTCCCCTTTTAGGAGGAACACTGGGAAGGTCATTTGGAAAGACTTCAAAAAACTCATTTACAATCGAAATCGACTCTATGGAAAAGACTTATGACTCCATATCCCTAACCCTCACAAGATGATAAAGACACCCCTTAGAGATCAACTTACAGTCTTTAATGCAATAGATGAACCTACCCTTGACCACCATATCATGACTCTCCCACTCATGAATGGGTTCAATTGGGAATTGGAATTTGACTCTACGGGTTCTACAATCAATAGAGGCATATTATGCATGCAACCAATCCATCCCAAGAATGACATAAGAATCAACCATATCCAACTTAACAAGATCACAAGGCAATATTTAATGCAAGATGCAAATGGAATAATTTCTATAGACCTCTCTAACAACAATAGATGCACCAATAGGAGTAGACACCTCATATGACTCACACAATAATTCGGGCTCAACATGAAACTTTTTGGCAATAAAAGGGATAACAAAATAAAGAGTCTCAAGCATGCGAAGAAAGCTTGAAGAGCTTCTCTTATATTATAGAAAGGTAGCACCCGGATAAATCAATGCATACACATCTAAATCAAAGCCTTTAACATACCGGTAACAACGTTGGGCACCTCATCAACCCCTTGCCTCTCATGCAAAGCAAAAAATCGATTGTTCCTTGGGGCACAACCTTGTTGACCACCCCTTCCCAGAGGAACCGCATTTGCACCTTGTGGACTGACCTCCTTACCCTTGTTGCGGTTACGAGGACATTCAAACTTTTTGTGACCAACTTCTCCATACCCATAACATGCAATATTGTCTCTCAAACATGGGCTCTTATGGCCCTTACCACATCTCGGACACATATTATTACGGACCACACCACCAACATCTTGAGCTCTTGGGAAGTCATTGGCAAACCCCCTATTAGATGCATGAGAAGACCTTTGGCCTTGATGGAACTGGCCACCCTTTCGACTTTGGAACCTACCCTTAAAGTGGTCCCTCTTGGCCTCATTACCCCTCCTCTTCCTCAACTTTTCCTCCTCCATTTGCTCGTCATAGGTCGTCAAATGGAACAAATCCTTTTCACTAATCAATATAGCAGACTGACATTCCTTACTCACCAAATCGAAAACACCCATCACAAACTTATTCATTCTAGACCTTGGGTCAACCACCAAGTGGGGAGCATATTTAGAGAGTTGATTGAACTTGAGGGCAAACTCCTTCGTACTCATAGTGTGATACCCCATAACTTCAACCTCTTATATATTCATGTTTCAAGCCTCTTTTGGTTAGGTAGGGGGTGTATTAGGTGCACGGGAGACTCCTACTACCTAAACGAGTTCAAAACTTACCTCCAAGTTGAGTTTTGGGTGTTGTTTCATACAAGGATCATCTTTAAACTAGCATAACTCTCAGCATGTTTGGAATTGGGTGTCCCACTACATGTCAAATGAAAGCCCTTTGAGGTAGCTTCGCAACCACTTTGTTTTACCTCATTCCGACATCGGATGAAGGAGTTATGACCATTTTCATGAGACCCTCCTATGCAGTGAAGCCCCACGGGCACCCATATAGGCAGTGTAGTCTTGTACGGCTCGTGTGAAGGGGTACAGGCCGTGTCACTTGGGAGTGTGGTTGCCAACAACATTTTCTTGTCTAAGTGAGGTGGGTCGGACCAGTACACAGTCCGTGTAACACTACATGACCCATGAAGTGGTCCGTCAAAGTGACGAGACGTCAATTGTTTTTCCAAGTTTCCCAACTTCCATTTTTTTCACTAAGGCACTTCACACGGGCATTCTACATGACTCGTGGAGTACCATACGGCCAGTGAAGTCTCCAACAAGATGACACTTTGCAAATTTTTCCATCCGTTCACTTATGGAATCTCTATAAATTTCAATTACTCTAATGCCCTTTTTAGACTTCCAATGCTATCTTAACCTTCCTAAAAGACCTAAACAATATTTCAAAAGGATCAAACTCATTACTCTCATCTCAAATACACTCTCAATTCTCTCAAAAGCCTCTATCAAGCCCCTATTCAATTTCAAGGAAACCCAAGAAAAATATTGGATTCAAAGATGATTTCCAAGTCTCCATTCTTCTCAATCTCGATTCCAAGCAACTCTAGACCTAAGGTATGTGGGTTTCTTTCATAGGTTCCTTTCATCCATGATACCCAAGCTTCTTTTTTCCTAAATTTAATGATTTAAAGTTGAGTTCATAAATGGGTTTACTAGCATGAACATGTTTATGAATTATGTCAATGCTATGTAAAGTTGCGACTATTTTGCTATGTTGTGAGTTACATACCTTGGATCTATTGTAAGTTTTGATGAGGAATTTTGATGTGAATGTCTTGGAGGTGTTGTAAGGTATTGATTGATGGTTTTATAATATGTTTTCTTGCATGATTTCATCTATAAATTGCATGATCTTTTAGCCCCACTACACACCCCCAAAGTGTTTGATAAAATGTCTGGTTATGGTTTTCTTGAGGAATTGAAGGTCCTAAGCATGAGATATAATATGAATGATGTTATAATGATGAAATGAGCTTATGTATATGATTATTCCTATATGAAGGGTTGCATAAGACTATATGATGAATCTTACGTAAAGTGTAGAACTCGACCATGCCTAATCCGGGGGTGGGGGGGAGGTCTAAGTGCCCGGATAACCTAGTGAAGGGTTTGTACTTCTCCACCTAGTGATAGGGAAGCATCATCACTAACCTAGATAGGGGTTAGTACTCATCAACCTAGATGAAGGTTAGTACTCATCCACCTTAGTGATGGGGTGGCATTATCACCAACCTAGATAAGGGTTAGTACTCATCTACCTAAGTGGTGGGGCGACATCATCACTAACCTACCAAAGGGTTGTACATTTGGAAATATAGCTTTGTCTTTTCTACACATATGCTATCCTATATAAGCATGAGTTACTTAAGTATGTTTTACTTAAGCATTGATCATACATGCAATATTATTATATTATGCCTATTGCCTATTGTTATGCATTTTGATTATGATGCCTATCTCTTGTAGCATTGCATCCTACATACTTAGTACATTCAAACATACTAACGCATACTCTATGCCTACATGATGTTACCATGTAGGAACCGGAGCTTCATTTGGTCATCATCCTCCTCCATGTGGCTAGTGGTATCTATTCAAGCTAGTTGGTGAGTCTTCATGTGCGAGGGAAATATCTATATTCTTAAGCTATGTATTAAAAATTATCCTTCTTTTTGGTATACTTTTAATATGAGGGTGATCCAGTTGCTTGTCTTGGACCCTATTAAGTCCTAGGTTAGAGGTGTTGTTGGGCAAGTTATATATCATGCTTAACCTTTGACTTACTTATGATATTCAAGATATTTAAATATGAGTCTCTCCCATAATCCCAATTCCCCTTATTTATGTTTCTTACGTTGTTTTGCATTGCTTCCATGACTAAGGATGTGTAATGATATGCTACGAGGCTTATTTGGGGTTCTTTCAGGTTCTCCATTCTCTGTCACGTCTAGGCACTAGGCTTGGGTCGTGACACATAAATCCTTGTCTTAAATTCATAAAATCCACCAATTTGGCTTCCCTAAGTTCAAAAGGGAAGAACCGATTAAGGAAAGTCGCCTTGAACTCCTTCCAAAGCACCACATAGTTGATTCCCTTCTCCTCCTTCCATTTATTAAACCATATTTTTCCATCCCCTTGAGTTGGTAAGTCGCCAACTCCGCCTTCTCTTCTGATCTAACATCCATAGTAGCTGAAACCTTGTAGACCTCATCAATGAACTCTTGAGGGCCCTCATCCACCATTGACCCATAGAATTCGGGGGAATTCATCCTCATGAAGTCTCTCACCCGAGATGCCAGTATAGGAACATGAGGGGCTTGGGCTCCTTGATTGGCTTGATTAACCACAACTTGTTCAAGCAAAGTGAAATTATCCCGGAGCTCACCATGAGCTGGTTGTTCCTCGGGAGTGCGGCTCTTCTTCCTCTTGTGTTAGGCATGATGTAGCATAGCAAAGGACAATCATTAGGGGAAAACCATACCTTAACTTCTATAGCATGACATAGAAATAAGAAGAAGGGAAACATTTCCTAAAATGTCTCATAGCCTCTTACTCAGATTTATGGTGCACAACACAACCATGAATAAGACTCTAATCGATACGGTGTGTTGGACTCTAAAGATATAACAACCTAGTGCTTGATACCAAGTCGACCCAAGCCAAGGGCCTAGTCGTGACACGACGCATGGAGAATTCGAAGGGACCCCAAGGAAGCCTCTTAACATATCATTACATATCATTGGTCACGAAAACAATAAAATACAATAAGAAATAGTAAATAGGGATAAGCAGGGCTAAGGGACAACCTTCATATCATAAACATCAAGAGTCAAGAGAGATTCAAAGCTCATTGCATTATACATATCATGTCCAACAATACCTCTAAAACTTAGATACTTAGCGGGGGCCAAAACAAGCAACCGGACTCATCCTCATAGTCAATATATACATAAAAGAAAGATAGTATTAAAACATAGCATGAGATCATAAACATCATCCTCGAAATAGAGGACTCACCAAAGAGCTTGAGAGATGTCATACTATCCATATGGAGGAGGATGATCAAGTGGCGCTCAGGTTCATACATGGTGATATCTTGTAGGCATAGAGTATGCATTAGTACGCTTGAATTTGTTAAGTATATAGGATGCAATGCGACGAGAGATAGACATCATAATCAAAATACATAATAGTAGACAATAGAAAACATATTAGCAATATGGTATGATCAATTCTTAAGTAAAACATGCTTACATAGAATACAATAAAGGTGTAAGAGGAGACCAACATTATAAAACTGATGGGTTACCAAGGTACAAATCCCTTTGGTTGGTTGGTGGATCGTCGCACCCTACCACCCCTGGTGATTTACAAACTAACCCCTTAACTTGGTTACGAAGGGTACGAATCCCTTAATTAATTGGTGGATAGTTGTACCCTACCACCCCTGGTGATTGAGGTACTAACCCTTCAATCCAGTTTTCAAGGCACAACCCATTGATTAGTATTAAGGTATAAACCCCTCGATATGGTTACGAGGCTCTTAACCCCCCGAGCAAGGCATGGTCACATTCCAACACTATATAGGAGAAGTTCATACACATATGTTACTTTCATTATCATAAAGTCCTTGAACTCATAATACATGCATTGGACCTTCAATTCTACTAAAATACATTAACAAACATTTTATTAAATACTTGGTGGGTGTGTAGTGATAATATAAAACCATGCAATTCAAGAGTGTAATCATGCTAGAAAATTCAATGTAAAACCATTAATAGATACTTGGTAACACCCTTAAGCAATATACATCAAACCCTTCATCAAGTCTCACAATAGATCTTAGATTCATAGCTCAAAACATGCTAAAACAACCATAGTTTTATGAAACCCCACTATAGTGTGCAGTGAAATTTATAATAACTAAAATCCATGAGTAAATCAACTTTAAATCATGCAATTTTAAGTAAAAGGAAGCTTGGGCATCATGGGTGAAAGGAATCCATGAAAGAAACCCACATACCTTGACTTTGGAGAATCCTTGAAGAAGATTGGAGATGGAGACTTCAATGGTGAATGAGAACCTTAACACCCGGATGAGTTTTGGGACTTGAAATTTAGAGATGAAATATTGTCTAAGTGTTTGAGAGAGTATTTGAGAATGTCTTGAATGATATGAGGGTGAAATAAGGCTAAATATAGGTATTTTCATGCATGGGAATACTTAGGCCCAAGACTCAAAGGCCTTGGATTGATTCAACAAAATTGGGCAAAAATAACACTATGGTGCACCCTTGGTGCGTCGCGCCAGGGGCGCGGATCGCCACTGGGAATCACAATTTTGTGATTTTGAAATTTTGCTACCATTTCTCTTAAATCGGAGTTAGACCCATTACTCACTCAATTTGACCCTCTGAACAAGAAAATGAAGTCGGATTTGTGATATTGTGCATGAATTTTGACATATATGAAAATTACAATTCTGGGCATTTCCCAGGCATATTTTTGAGCACTTTTTGGGGGTAGTTTCACCCACATACTTTAAACCTTAAATTTCTTGCATTCAACTTGAAGGAGACTTGAAGCTTGAGATGGGTTCTTGAGTTCCTAAATTGAACTTGAAATTCTTGAATTTGAATGAGAGATTTGATAACGTCTTGGAGAGGTTTTAGAGAGGGTTTTGTGAGTTATAGAGTTGAAAAATGGCTAGGTATGGAAGATTTCACTTTTATTACCTCAATGCCCTTGGACGAAATGAGAAAATTGGAGGAAAGTTTACACTGGTCCGTACCTCAGGTGCAGCGCGGAGCAGACGCGCAAGCACAACTTTCACTAGTCCACGCCCTAGGCGCATCGGGGCCTCGGTGCAAATAATTCAAAAATTAGCAAAAATTATTTTTTGTTATGGGTCTTCCAAAATACGGGTTATACCTATTTCCTACTCAATTTTGCCCCCTGATCAAGAATATGAAGTTGAATTTTTGAAATCATGCCAGAATTTTGAGATATATGGATATTTGATTATAGGGCATTCCGAAGTACATGAGGGGTGTTTCAGTGACATTTTTGAAGGGTTCTTCAAAAGGTTATGACTTTTTCAAGAAGTTGTGTCTTTTTCAAAGGGTTATGACTTTTTTGAAGGGTTTTGACTTTTGCAAAGGGTTGTTACTTTTCTAAATGGTTAATAACTTTTTGGAATGATTGGGACAGGCCAAAGTAACGTTTAATCATAAACGATGTCTTTTTTGTTAACGTCTACTCTGTGTGTGTGTGTCTCTCTCACTCTCTCTCTCTCTCTCTCTCTCTCTCTATATATATATATATATATATATATATATATATATATATATATAGATAG
>JAABOM020050354.1:0-15763 GCA_011800125.2 Solanum clarkiae | reverse complement strand
AAGAGAATTTTCAAATATAAATGGTAAAGTTAAAGATTTAAGTTCATTAAAATATAATAAAATATTTATATATTATTATGAATACTATATAAATAATAATAAAATTTATATATGTAATTATTCGGTTCGGTTCGGTTCGGTTATTTTTGTAATTTTTTTAGTAAAATCAAACCAAACCAAATAGAACCTGTTTTCAAAATTTAAAAATCAAGCCAAACCAAACCAAAATCAAATATCAAATTTTTTAATCGGTTTGGTTCAGATTGCGGTTCAATTTGATTTTTTAACCATAACCATGAACAATCCTAATTACTAGTGTTAATATTGGTTATTGATGGTATTTTGGCTAAGATACTGTATCTTGACTTATTTTTTATTTACCATTGATTATATTGATATATATAGTAGTGATGCCTGTTGGTTTTTAGTCTGGTGATATTGGTGAATATATTGAGAACTTGTAAAATTAACTCTTATTCAGATATTCGATATTTTTTTGGTGTAAATTATGATACAGCAAAATCAAGAAGTAAACTAAAAATAACACCAACATATCACCATATACTTGACAAGTTTCGTAATGTTAGCAAGCTTTTCCTTTTTGACAAAAATCGATTATGACGAAAAATATACATTGCCAATTAAAATGAAATGTTTGCAACTAAGTATTGACCGAAAAACTCATAAATTATCATTGAAATAATAAAATCTTAAAAGATAAATGGAAACAAATTATTACACTTCAAAATCAAATATATTAAGAAATGTAATATCAACTTATCACCCAAAAATTATCATGTCACATAATGTTACCGAAGTTTACATTTTCGCCAATATTGATCTTGGTAAAAAATATACATTACAAATCAAAAAATTAAAAACACAACCGTAAAAGTCTTAAAATACCATAATTACAAAAAATGAAGCAATTGTTCAAGAGTAAAACAGATGGCCAAACTCATCCAAGAGCACCTTGCCGATCTTTCACTTTCACTCACAGCGCCTGCATCAATCTTTTTACAACCATAATCCCAAAGCAATGCTCCATACCTTGCGCGAAATAATTTTGGAACTAACTGAATTCTTTCTTCATCAATAAGGAATTATCTTTGGGAAATGTATTTAGCGAACGCACAAGTATAGAGACTGCAATCACTGTGAAGGAAAAAAAAAAGAAAGGTGTATCAAATTGGAACAAAGTGCAGAAGGTGACATAGTTGTAAAAAAAAGATGATAGAACCGCTGGGAGTATAAATTTTTAAAAAGAACTTACTTTGAATCTTCTTGTTGCTGTGGAGTGTTGTCACCAATAAAATAATCCAGTGGGTCACTAGTAGCACAATCAATATATCCCAGTGCTTTGTTCCAATCAATGTCGTACTTTTTCCTATAAAAACCTGTGCTAATACAAAATAATGGAATAATCTCCCGCTATTTTTTTAGAAACAGTGTTTACGGCAGCCCAGTGCTTCAATCCTACGGAACATAAAGAGTCCAAAATATGGATGCAATATTTTTTTATATTGATCACAACCAAAATCCAGTGACACGTGTCAGACATATTAATTGGGATACAAACAAAATCAACCTTCTCTCATGGAGTGTTGACATGTACCTTAAAGCCCCTAATGTATTGCACAACGTCATGGTCCGGGTAATTACTCTATTGTCTTTCATGCTGTTTATCCATGAATCATGAATTTGTTCAACCCATCTTATGAAAAAAGAGTCAGTAAATGTGACTCTTGTATCATTTCCCGGTCCGTACTTGCTTTTTTGTGCAAATAATATATAATAACATCAACATGCTCCACAGGGAGTAAAATGCACAAACATAAATGAATTTTAATAGAAGGACATCAAAGTAAAACCAACAAAGGAAGAAAATAACTGATAGTTAAATATTAACAAATGTCTACAAAGAAAAATAAAAAAAAGTACTACACCTAAACAGATTATTATAGTAATAAGAAAGACAAAAATAAATAACATAACAGACACCAAAAAATTGGCAGTCATATATTAAGCTATTCCTACAGAAAGAACTAAAAGTAAGGCACATCAACAGATAATTATAGAATATGTATTATTTATTCTCAAAAGAAAATAATATTCAATATTTAAATGAATTTTATAAAAGACAACAAACTTATTCCAACAACGGGGAAAAATAACAGTGAAATATTAAGAAATTACTATATAAAAAAGATAATGTATAATAGAAATTATTGAATCTCCCCATGGACGGCCAGTAGTGACTAGGTCATAAAATCAGTCCATTAACTCCACCCTGTCAACGTTGAATTCAAACAGAGGATTGATTTTGTTAGAGGCAATTGTGAATGTACTCGCTTTCTGAAAAAATAAAAAAAATTTGTGTAAAGTATGAAAAAACAGTCAAAAATAACATAAAAAGATATAACACATACCTGCCACATTTCTTGGATAATCTCTGCTTAATCCACAATAGAAAAGAATCAATAAGATTCTAGTCAACCTCAAAGCTGGTAGACTCAACAAAAGGGTGCTTGGTTTGAAAAAAAAGAAGTCATTTCAATAGTTTTGACTGAGCTGCTGAAGTAAGTGAATGATGATTGCAGGGACTTGCCAAGGGCCTTATTTCTAGCTTTTTGCGTTGGTGTGACATATGACATTTTGTTTTCAATCGCAACAAGTTGAGATTCACGGATATCAAAAAATACAAAATCATCAAGGGTAGGTGTCTTGTGCGGAACACCTCTCATTTCACCTATGAATTCAATAAGTTGAACAATTTATAATAAGAAAGAAATACTGTAACTACAACGGCTAATGAACTTTTGGGCTGAAAATATACTATCATTTGGATGGGGGAGGGGGGGGCGATAGTGTGACTCTCTTGATTTGCCCTATCGTTCGTAACAACTTCATTGATATTGTTCCCTTCAACTCTATAAGATTTGCAAATCTGCTCAACCTAAAAAATAGGAAAGAAATCAAACAACAAAATACTTATAACAAATTCTATAACAAAAAGATCTAAGGTACAACAAAGACAAGCCAAACAATATTTTACCAAACAACTTAGTTTAAAGTTCATGGTGTTAAACATTAAAATCCAAATATAACCAAAAAGTTAATCAACCAAATAGCAAATATAGAGTAATAATTGAATTCCATAAAGAAGAACTACTACAATATAAAAAAATAAAAGTGGTATCAATATTACAGCATGCTAATACTTACCAACTATAATATCCACATTAACAAACAATGTATATCAAAATTTTACCAATTCTACTATCATGATGAACACCAAAAGCATTACCAAATTTTACATCAAAACTGAGTACATCTGTAGAGCACATTCTATGGTATCAAACAATAGGCCTCATACCAAACTGAGCAAGTCCTACATGCTAACCAACTACAAAACCAAACTATATAAGCAAATACCAACAATACAAAAAAATATCAATTCTGCTATCATGATAAACCCCAAAATCATATAACAGACACCCAAAAAAATTAAGAATAAAATTCAAAACATACACCAAAATACAAGTACATTCTATGGCATGAAGAATAGGCCATACCCAAATTGAGCAACACCTACATGATAACCAACTATAAAAACCAAACTATATATAACAATATCAACAATATCAAAACTTATACCAAAAATAACTATCATGATGAATATTAAAATAACATAACAGACAGCCAACAAGAACCAAGACTAATATAAAAATATATACCATCTAGACAAAATGAAAAAAATACAAGAAATTCCTTTGATATCAACAGTAAACCCCACCCAAACAGAGCAACACCTAAATGCTAAAGCAACTATAAAAATCAAGCCATATATAATGCATATGCAACAATATCAAAAATCTTATACCAAATCAGCTATCATGATATATACCAAAAAAAAAACATAACAACATAGCCAACAAAAAAACTAGAGTAATACCCAAAATGTACACTATCTGCAAAGTTACACTATTTGAAAAAATCGAACTACATATAAAAATACCAACAATACCAAATCAGCTATCATGATGAACACCAACATAACATAACAAACAACCAACAAGAACCAAGACTAATAACAAGAAAATAGACCATCTGGAAAAAAATGAAAAAATACAAGAACTTTCTTTTATATCAACAGTAAGCCCCACCCAAACTGAGCAACACCTAAATACTAACCAACTGTAAAAATCAAACCATATATAATGCATAGACAAAAAAAACTAAATTTTATATCAAATCTCCTATCATAATATATGCCAAAATAACATAACAAGATACCCAATAAAAAACAAGACTAATATCCAAAATATAGACCATCTACACAGTTACACAATTCAAAAAATTCAAACAATATATAAACAATAGCAACAACACCAAAACTTATACAAAACATTGGATTAACTCTAAAAAAGATTGTCAATAGAACTAATAATTAGTTGTGCTGAAAAATCATTACCAAGGATCGACTTGTGAACTACATCATTACCTATAATATCATCACCATGAAGGGCATTCTAAAGTACAAAATGAAGAGATTATGATTTAACTAATAGGAATGTAATTTACATTCAAATAATTAATGAGCGATAAGCAAACAATACCTTTGGTAATAATGGATTCTCATTTCTTGAATCATACTTCCACTGACTACTTAAATCAAGTAGAAAATTTTTAAAATAATACTTAATGAAAATTTTCAATTCAGCATCTTGTGCATCAACCTTAGCCTCTAAGGTCGAAAACTATTTTTCAACCTTAGTCTCTATGTCTGAAAGTTGTTTATGAACCTAATAAGGAAAATATAAATTGAAAAGAGTTAACCAACTAAATAAAATATAAAGAAGTAATAAGCAAGAAAATAACTAACGTATACTAACTTAATCTGTTTAGAAATGTTTTCAACGCATTCAATATTTTCGGTACTACTAAACTGTTAACGATTATCAGGAACAACATTGGGATAGCATTGTTCGTCATGCCTTCCAACTCCACTAGTCGATTCTTCCTTGCGAATATCATTGACATTTGGCCCAACAAGCTCTTCAAGGTGAATGACATCCGACTCATCAGAACTGAAATTAAAATTTGTCAGGACCCAATTTAGGATAATGACCGGCGCTAAGAGAGAGAATCCCAAAGCAAGCTTTACTAAAATTCTACAGAAAATCGGACAGAGTTTCTTTTGTTTTTGGGCCTATCCAAATATTTTCTTGTCTCAAATATTAACAACACCACTAATAACATCTCTAGATTTAACCACAACATCCATCAATAGTCCAATCGCTATATAATAATATCAATCCATCTCCAAATATGAAAAGAAGTCTAAAACTAATCTCATGACTACCATGAATGAATACTTATGACTCTCGTAAAGGGGATGACTATGGAGCAACTCTAAGAGTTCAAGAAAGGTCCACAACAATAAACTTATTTCCCACGCGAACAAGTGTGGGGCTCACCATGGAATCCACTTGCTTGCCCTAGCTAACGAAATTCACATCAATATCACTTGTATTCTCTGAAAAAAATATATAGCGAGGGGTGAGATGCTAGCTCAGTGAGTAATAATAATAACTACAACTGTTTTAATGAGGGACAAGTCAGAAAATATGCTAGTAGGATGACCAAAATCATGTATAAATGCTCTTTCAAAAATCAATAGCCATAATCAATCTTTTTGTTTCATATAAGCAAATCAACACCATTTGCAAATAAACTCAGTAAAACACTTTCATATCAAACTCAGCATAACACTTTCATATCAAATCAAATGCATATTCGGGAGGTTTCCAAGAATAAATCATGTAATCAGTAATCGGTATGTCTATCTTCTTAAAAGAATAGATGAAAACTGTAACTTTTATATCGGTAAATCCCTACTCGAGGGATATTGGTAATGGTATGCTAGTTCTACATTCTCACTAGCGAGGGCTTTATCTGTAATCGGTAATATAAGGTGCACCGGGTCTAAGGAACCCACTGTTAGCTACGGGATGTAAAAGTACTTATATCTCAAGTAAAGGTCAAATTCTTTTAATAACGGTAATCATCTCAATTTCAATATACTTGTCTTATAAAATACAAATAACTATTTCGGTATCATATCAAGTAAAAGGACTTGTCCCATATGCAAATTCAAATCATTCAGTAACAATTCACTTTATAAATCATAAAACTTATAAAACACAAATCGGGGTTATGATTACTACTCACAGTACTTGTGTCGAAATACTCAATTGTTACTTTCAGCAAATCGTATGACTTTCTTCAATCAATCTATAATTACATCATGTTGATCTTGTGTTAAAATCCTTGTTTAGGCTAGTTATGAAAAACTAAAATACCAACCCACTGGATATCATATTTATCTCTTAATTCATCAAATTATATTTACCCATGCCATGAATTATCCAACTAGTCTACAGTCCATCAGTTTTGACATACTATTATAATCACTTGTTCAATTCTTCATCCGAAATTATACTTGAATCAGTGCATCAGCCCAAACTAGATTAAATTATTGTCTATGATAATTAACAAAAATTCTATTTAGAGAAATCACATGATTCGATAGAACCGACTCAAGAAAGAAGAAAAATATACCTAATAGTACCAAGGAGAACTTCTCAAGAACCAGCAGAAGAGTTTAGATTCTTTTTCAATATGATTTTTATTTCCTTTTCAAAGGATTGTTCTATGATTTCCAAATAGGCAAAGATTCAATCTTCACCTCTAACACCTTATAGCAGCAACTCTTTTTTTTCCCTCCTTTTTAAAGTTTCCTCTGTAGACCCAGGTTCCTTCCTTTCTCCCTCGTTTCTTCTATTTCCAAGTTTTAGACATTTTGTTTTTTGTGGCTAGCAAAACTTTCCCCTTTAACCCTTAAATTTCATGCCCCCAAGTAATTAAAGGCTTTGTCCCAGTAACAAAAGATTTTATGTTCCTTATTTTTGTGAATTTATGTCAATACTCTTTATTCTAATTTGGGATATTACATTCTCCCCGTCTTATGAAATTCGATTCCCGGATTTAAATAAATGTGTACCATTACTTTAAAACTAGTGGAGATATTTGTTTTGCATATTATTTTCGACTCTAAAGTAACTTTCAAATGATATCTCTACAAGACTAACATGAACACATTTTGTGTGACCGTGACGTTCTCACTTTCTTATCAACAATAGTCAGGGCTCTTCCTCTTATGCAAAATTATCATCAAGCCGTATAGTCGGTACTTCTAACACATGAGAGGAGTCTGATATATATTTTCTTTGCAAACATGAAAAATTAGGTGAGTAAAATGCATCTCCCAAGGATATTCCAAGCAATACCATACTATCTCACCTGGTCAAGAAATTATTTATGGTCTTAAAACCTCAAGCTCAATTTTCTTTTTTTTTTTTTTCACTTCACGCCTTTCATGAAGGGGCTCCTAGTAAGATTTGTCTCCAATTATGTACTCTAAATGTCCTTCCTTTTAAATGTATAAGTAAGACTTTTATCTACTTAAACTGCGGGCAACTTCTATCTATTATCTGGACTTCTTTATACATAGCTTCTTGTACCAAGTTCGGTCTCAAATTTCAATACATTATCCTTATCATCTTAGAAAACTTAGGGTAGAACCGGCATTACCTACCATACTAAGCTTCATGTAGAGTTCTCTGAAGCTTGACTATTATTGTAGACAATTGTCGCTAATGGCAAGTAAACATCCCAACTATATTGGAAAACAAGAATACAAGTTCATAATATGCCCTCAGATTTGTACATTACACTCAATTCTCCGTGTGATTAGAGATAAAATGCAGTATTAAGATCTATATGTATGCCCAATGTTTCTTGGAAAACTTTTAATAAGCGTGAAGCAAAAGTGATATTATGTTATTATATATGATAGAACTGGAACTCGAGGAGTCAAATCATTTTGTTCACGTATATTCCTGTAGATGTTTATCCATTTTATCTAGTTTTGAATGATAAGGAGTGTGATGGATTGTAAGTTGATTTACCGATACCCCATATGATTATAAGCTCCAAAGGTTTATGGTAATTTGATCCTAAATTAAATAGTAACTCTTTCCAATTCTATTTTGGAATCTCAAACTGTAGTAGTAGTTCAATGGGTTACCTATACTCAAGTTTACAGGCCACTCGGCCAGGAGCAAAGTTAACAAAAATCTTTTTTTTTTTTCATATGATCTCATCAGTACAATTGCTTCAGGTATGACACGTCTTAGTTGATCTCGGATCTACAATGTATTGAGTTATGGCTTCTTCAAGAATAATCTCTCTCACACCATCTATGTTCGATAAACATAATCAGCCATATAGCGCAAAAACAACATAACTATCAATATGTATATTCATGTCTCTACTGATTAGAATATCTCAGTATTACCATAATTTCTCATCCGCGTATTAGGTGGCGTCAATGTATTCTTCCAATAAAGACTTGTCCTAAACATAAGTCAACAATGTCTCTGAATTTCTCAGACTAATTTGATACCTATATCCTCAAAAGAGTGCATATCTTAGGTCAAAATTCTATTCATGAGAGTTATGTCAGATAGCCCATAGATTTGCTTCTCAATGCATCTATCTTAACATTGTCATTTTTACATGACATTGAACAGTGATTTTATAGTCATCGAGTAATTTCCTCCGGTGGTGCAGCTTAAGAATCAAGTTTTTTTTTACTGGAACATCATTTCTAGGCTCTTGTGGTCTGTATGTATTTTGTTGGTTTCAGTATATAAACAGCACCTTTATATCTCTATAGTAAGTAGTGTTAGTATTATCTTCAAATTATGACCAGGAAGTTTTGCTCCTACTAGTTTAGTTTTATTAAAAAAAAAAAACCTATTGCATTGCTAGTCTATCTGAGAGCATATCCTAATTCCACCCTCAAAGCATCACCAAACACCATGACTATTTTAGAACCTAACAGTAGCACTAACACTGGTATTGTAGTCAAAGGGTAGTCCTTCTGTAAGTTCTACTCAAGTTTCTCCATCAACAAAATTTTGTTGAAGACTATCAAGCTCCAAAAGGTCAATTCTTGAAGGATTAGTGGGCCCAATTTTTTTTTTTTTTTTTTAAATATATCTCTGTCTTTGGAGGATCCGCCATAATACAATTTTCAGATATACTATACTCGAGAAATGTCATCAACTCTAGTTAAAATTCACACGTGAAAAACTTGGCCTAAAGCTGATATTCTTGTAGTGTTTGAACCAAGCACTGAGGTAATTCTTGTGTTCACTCTAGCTATGAGCACATTCGAATATTGACACAAATCGTTCAAGAAATATCTTGATAGCCTTATTCATCAAATCCATAAATACGACTAGAGCATATGTGAATTTGAAAGCCATGACAAAGAACCTTTTAATTCACTTTGTCGAGTTATGAAGGCTATCTCAAAATAATTTCCTCTGACTTTGGGCTTATGAGAGCTAACCAAAAAAAAAAAAAAAAACTAATATTGGAGCATTATGCGACTCCATACAACTAATCAAATAGGTCATTTATACGAGGCAATGATACTTATTACCTATCATCACTCGTCCACCTATTAGTAATCAATATAATTACATACTCTCAAGTACCTATCCCTTTCTCTTCCATAAAGATAATTGTATACAATTGGGTTGCATAAAGCCCCCCTTGCCAGCTATTCCTCAACTCTTTTAAATCCTTGGGTGCCATATAATATAGAGGTATTAATATGAGCTAGGTGTCAGCTGTCAATCATTATCAAAATCTACTTCTCGCAATCATGAAGAATGCATATGAATTACGTCATCTAACTCTCTTGCTAATAGAGCTTTTCCAACCAGATATATGATCCATTGCATGCCTTACTATAGATAAGACAACATACCCCTTTTCTTACCATGTATAAGAATCATAACATTTTCTTCACAGGTGACTAGAGTGTTATAATTAAAGCTAAAACATTACCCATTTATGTAATTTCCTTTCTCTTCTTCTTCCTTTGAAACAAAAATGGGTTCATTGGTTGTTTTGAAACAAAATGAGTTTTGAACCTATCTTGTCATGACAATTGAGAGTATTCTGAAAGGAAAACAACTCATTCGTCTTGATGGCGTATCAACTAACCCTTATGAATACAATCTTATTAGTTATGCTAACCCTTCCCTCAACTCAGCTTTATGTACATGTCCAACAAAAATGTATACACCTTCCTTAGGAGTAGCAACCAGTAAGTGTATTTCTCAATGTCCTAAGCATTCATATTTTCCAACTCCTTAACTCGTACTAGGTTCACATAGAAAAATTCTAAGTTCTTTGGCCTTCTAAATGACTGTTTGATTGGCCACTTATCACATATGTATGTCTTATCCTTTAGAGATGTCAACTACCTCGAGTAGGTTAAAGCCTTTATCTGTAAAGTCGCTTAAAGTCTAACCAGCCCTCACCTTAAAATATTTCATTAGGTAACCAGCAGAGAGTGTATTAAAGCTATTGGAAATCTAGACTCATATTTTAGTTCAATCCATCATTTGAATAAAGTTCTTAAACTTCTCATCATGTTACATGAAGAAAAATAATCCACAAATAACTTAGTAAATCTTTTTAAATCAAAGTTGTTCTCCTACAGGTATTCCGAATAATACAATATCATATCATGTATTTTGTCATGTTCGCTATCAGTATGCTACCAGCCCTACAGTACTATTGTAGAAGCATATGAGAACTCGTAAAACATTAATTATTTTACCCAAGAATCTTTATCCAAAAAAAAATCTTTCAGGATTTTGGGTCCCTAAAACCTTGGACATTTCATGACCTTAAAAGAAAAACTCATAAGGCTGTATTTCTTTTTCAAAACAAATTTAAATCTTTGTAACTAGACTAGAGCTGGTCTTGGAACCTATATTATTGCCCAACTCTGTTCATCTCGTTGATTAATCTCTTTGGCTTGTCACGAAAAGATAAGAGTATTAACAATTATACTCTCATATTGCTATATATAGTGGCAGAGTAGTACTCTTCCAAGAAGATGTGCATTATCATATAGGTGCACGTAAGTCTGGCTTGAAAACTCCTCCTTTCTTACATTACCGACTATCTTTGTTAGTTCACCACCTTAATTCAGAGAAGCCATTGTTTACGAAAATGTCCCTTGATGCCTCTCGAATTTTTTTTTGAACTAATCTTTTTATTGGATGTCTAAACTCAAGACATGTGATAGAAATATAAATAGCGCTTGATTCATCCAGTTGTCCCCGCAGTCTCACACACAAGGAGGGGGGAAAAGACGAGACACATCCTATCACGTTCTCGCAGAATCACGATTATAGGAATGGCCAGATACATAACTATAATTGAGATTCTACTACTAACGTGTGCTCCATAGTCATAGGAATAACTAGGCTCTGATACCAACTTTGTCACGATCCAATTTAGGATAATGATCGGCCTAAGAGAGAGAATTCTAAAGCAAGCCTTACTAGAATACTATAGAAAATCGGGTAGAGTTTTGTTTGTTTTTGGGCCTATCCAAATATTTTCCTGTCTTAAATATTAACAACGCCACTAATAAAATCTCTAGATTTAACCACAACATCCATCAATAATCCAACCGCTATATAATAATATCAATCCATCTCCAAATATGAAAAGAAGTCTAAAACTAATCTTAGGACTATAACATGAATGAATACTTATGACTCTTATAAAGGAGATGACTATGGAGCGACTCTAAGAATTTAAGAAAGGTCCATAACGATAAACTTATTTCCCACGCGAACAAGTGTGGGGCTCACCATAGAATCCACTTGCTAGCACTAGCTAACGAAATTCACATCAATATCACTTATATTCTCTGGAGAGAAAAATATAGCGAGGAGTGAGACGCTAGCTCAGTGAGTAATAATAATAACTACAACCGTTTAATTGAGGGACAAGTCAGAAAATATGCTAGTAGGATGATCAAAATCATGTAATAAATGCTCTTTCAAAAATCAATAGCCATAATCAATCTTGTTGTTTCATATAAGTAAATCAATATCATTTGCAGATAAACTCAGTAAAACACTTTCATATCAAACTGAGCAGAGCACTTTCATATCAAATCATATGCATATTCAGGAAGTTTCCTAGAATGGATCATGTAAGCGGTAATCGGTATGTCTATCTTCTTAAAAGAATAGACAAAAACTGTAACTTTCATATAGGTAAATCCCTACTCGAGGGATATCGGTAACGGTAAGCTAGTTCTACATTCTCATTAGCGAAGGCTCTATCTGTAATCGCTAATACAAAGTGCACCAGGTCTAACGAACCCGTCGTTAGCTACGGGATTCATCAAGGTTTACTCCATTGAAACTTTTCTTTATAAACTATATAAGCTTTTCCAAAGCAGTACAAAATTTGTAAATCTTGTAATTATATCATGTCAAAACTTAACGAAAAAACACATGTAAAAGTACTTATATCTCAAGTAAACGTCAAATCCTTTTTATAATGGTAATCATCTCAATTTTAATATACTTGTCTTATAAAATACGAATAACTATTTCGGTATCATATCAAGTAAAAGGACTTGTCCCACATGCAAATTCAAATCATTCAGTAATAATTCACTTTATAAATCATATATAAATCATAAAACTTATAAAACACAAATTGGGGTTAAGATACTACTCACAGTACTTGTGTCGAAATACTCAATTGTTCACCTTCGGCAAATCATACGACTCCCTTCAATCAATCTATAATCACATCAGGTCGATCTTGTGTTAAAAACCTCGTTTAGGCTAGTTATGGAAAACTATAATACCAACCTACTGGAGCAAAATATAACCAAAACGTTAGTCAACCAAATAGCAATTGTAGAGTAGTAATTGAATTCCAAAAAGAAAAACAACTACAATATAAAAAAATAAAAGTGGTATCAATATCACAGCATGCTAATATTTACCAACTATAATATCCACATTAACATACAATGTATATCAAAATTTTACCAATTCTACTGTCATGATGAACACCAAAAGCATTACCAAATTTTATATCAAAACTGATTACATCTACAGAGCGCATTCTATGGTATCAAACAACAGGTCTCATACCAAACTGAGCAACTCCTACATGCTAACCAACTATAAAAGCAAACTATATAACAAATACCAACAATACAAAAAAAAAAAATACCAATTCTACTATCATGATAAATCCCAAAATCATATAACACACCCAAAAAAATTAAGAATAAAATTCAAAATATACACCAAAATACTACATCAGGGAATTTTACATTCTAAAAAAAATGAAAAAATACAAGCACATTCTAAAGTACAACAAAGACAAGCCAAACAATATTTTACCAAACAACTTACTTTAAAGTTCATGATGTTAAAAGATGACTACAAAAAAATATTAAAAAATATTAAAAATACCTTGCTTTTACACTCTTAGGAGAGTCGGAATCTTTTCAAAATAGGAATCTGATCTTCAAAGGCATTCTCATGGGGAAGGTTAGATACTTTCTCCTTTCCTGTCACAGATTTTGACTTGCCACTATTGGTATCAACCACCACGGGGTTATTCTTGGCCGGCTCCTTCCCTTTCACAGATCTCGACTTGTCACTGTTGGTATCAACCACCACAGGGTTATTCTTGGCCGGCTCCTTCCCTTTCACAGATCTCGACTTGTCACTGTTGGTATCAACCACCACGGGGTTGTTCTTGACCGGTGATGGAGTAAAAGTATGGAGGTCAAAACTTGATCTTGAACAATGTACAGGGGTCGAATCTAAGCAAATCGGGGTCAACCGAGGACTTCGACGAGTTGGTATTTTTTGAGGAGTAATTTTAGATATGTTGTTACGATATTTCCGCAATGTGTACCAAAACAACGAAGAAGACAATAACAAAGATAGAAGAAAAAAAATGGTACTAAGTAGTTTCAACAATTAATGCCACATAAAAAAATGAAGACAAAAGAAAAAATGGTGTATGAGAAGGAAGTAAGATTATGAAAAGACAAAGCACAACTTTTATTGATGTTGCTTCAAAAATTTACCAAAATTTTGGTAATAAAAAAAGTTGACAGCTTTAATCAAAATCGAGGTGAAAAAATAAATAAAAATAAAATTTTAAAAAGTTAAAGATATGTACATTTTGGTAAATAAAAGCACAGGTTTGTAAATATAAATGACCCATGACAAAAATGTAATTAACACTCTTAATTTATTTTATTTATCATTATTATTATTATTATTATTATTATTATTATTATTATTATTATTATTATTATTTGCAATTTTTCTAATTATAAATGTACTAGGAAATGTATAGTATTAGTGGAAGGCATTTAATGATGATTTGACTTTTTTTTTTCAAAAAACAATCGTTTTGTACTCTTAGTGAAAATTGATTTTGTTTTGCTATAAATCTGCAATGCATTAAGAGATTTAACAAAGAATTTTTTTTGTTGTTGGGTGTATATATCCACATTGACATTATATATGCATTTTGTATCATATTTATTGCCCCTTTCAAGTTTTGAATCAGGAATCCTTTATTTGGGAAATGCACACAAATAATTTTGATACTTATTTTCTTAGACTCCCTTTTTTGTATCATGTAAATAGATGTTACATTTTTGTATCATATTTTCTATCCTTTCAAGTTTTGAATCATGGATCCTTTACTTTGAAAATAAACACAAATGATTTATGTGTCTAAATAAAATTGTATCAAGGTACAATTTGGTGTGTTACAGATATTAACTATTTTTCTAGTATGGATTTATGTATCACAGATGCTTTATCATTCATTATTTGTATCATATATATAAGTGATGCAAGTGATTTGTGTATCAAAAGTGTTGTAATTTTTTCCGACTAGTGTATCATCACTTAGTATAACCGATGCTTCTAGTACCCATTTTGTATATCATGTAAATATATAATACATATAATATACTATATTAAATAATTCTAATACTTATTCTCTTAGCCTCCCTTTTTTTGGTCATATAAATAGATGTTACATTTTTGTATCATATTTTCTGCCTTTTCAAGTCTTGAATCATGAATGCTTTACTTGGGAAATGCACACAAATAATTTTGGGTACTTATTCTTTTAGTCTCCCTTTTTTGTATCATGTAAATAGATGTTACATCTTTGTATTATATTTTCTATCCTTTCAAGTTTTGAATCATGAATCCTTTATTTTGAAAATAAACACAAATGATGTATGTGTCTAAATAAAATTGTATCAAGGTACAATTTGATGTGTTACATGTATTAACTATTTTTCTAGTATGAATTTATGTATCACAGATATTTTATCATTCATTATTTATAATATATATATAAGCAAGAGATATACACACACATATATAAAGACACCATATCTCCCTCTTGACCAATCAAAATAAAACACATGTATGACCCCACAACAAGTTTTATTCTTAGGGAACACACTTATAAGAAATTTTACATTTGGTCCCAAACTTTACCAAATTGAACCAATTAAGGACTTTCGAGGTCTAACTTACAGGTTCTAACATCCTCCCCCTCTTAAGAACATTCGTCCTCGAATGTCATACTAACCATGCAAGTTTGTCTATAACACCACATCTGACAGTAAACAGCTTAAGTATCATACGTCATGCTTGACAAGCAAAAATAAATTACCTGAAGATACGGGAAATAAATGAGGGTATTTCTTCTTCATTTGCTCCTCCGCTTCCCAAGTCAA
>JAABOM020050343.1:0-15763 GCA_011800125.2 Solanum clarkiae | reverse complement strand
ATAATTTTAGATAAGAATTTAAAAAAAATTAAAAATAATTTTAAAAGTCAATATTATAAATAATTTTAAATAAGAATTTTAAAAAAACCAAAAATAATTATGCTAAAAAAAAAGAAGTTGACAAGAAAAAGTTCGAAACAGGGCTTTTTTGGTTAGTATGGAAAAAGGAAAAAAACAATGGTTAGTATGGAAAAAGGGCGAAAAAAATAGGAGGACGTTTTCCCCCTTTAAAAAGGATTTTTGTTTTAAAAATATAATTATTTTGTGAAAGTTTATTGGCTTTTTTTGATTAGTATGGAAAAAGGAAAAAAAAAAAAAAAAAAAAAGAGGACGTTTCCCCCCTTTAAAAAAAGGATTTTCTTAAATTTAATTATTATGTGAAAGTTTTTTTTTTTTTTTGGCTATTTCTTTTAATTAAGTCTATTTTTGTTGGAAAATGATTTTGTGTAGGAATTTAACTCTAATATTTAATTTTAGATGGAAAATGATTCTTTGTAAGAATTTAGCTATAATAAGAAAATATTTCAAGTTAATTTGTGTTACATTTAATATTATTAAAATAATAATAAAATAATTTTGAAAAAGTGGTGAAAAGATAATTTGGTCTAAAGAGAAATTCTTTAATGAAGGGCAACATTATTAAGGGTTTTCACATTTTTAATATAATAATACATATAAAGATAGATATATATAGATAGATAGATAGATTATTTATAATAAAATAACTTTTTTTATTTATACTTTTTTTATTATAAATAATTTTATAAACCCTCCTCCCTCCGCCCCAAACCCCTTAGCAAGGACGACGTAGTGAATTTTTAAAATATCTAACTAGGTTAATTTACAATATATTGAGTGTGATAAGTAACCAAGAAAATTATATTAAGACATAATAAAGTTGAGTAAAATAACAATTACTTTTCTACAAGGTGAAAAAATTGAGGGGAAAAAAACAATAAAAAATTAAAGAATGTTTGTGTTAATTAATCCTAATTAATGATTGAATTGCATAACCTTTGGTGTAAACATCAATAGTCTACTCAAAGCATGTGGTGTAAATTTCCTAGCAAACAAGTGACAAACACTAGTCTTCTTACCATTGTACTCACAATGGCTCTCACTTCTCAACTTCTTTAGGAACTCCACAGTTACATCTTGTCTATAGAAGTGGTTCGGGTGGGCCCGCCCTTTGACCAGTCGACCCAAGTCAAGGTCCGATCCAAATTCCTCCACCCAAACTTCATGTTCACGAAAATGGATAGATAGTGTTCTTCAGCATAACATGAGCCATTACAGTACTTTTAAAAAATCGAGAAATACTTCTTGTCTGAAATAACCTCGACTGCAAGATCCCTATCCATTTGGAACCATTAAGACCCTTTCCTCCATTGTGGAGGTTTGATTGTTCGATTCATTTGTAGGCGATACCTACCTCAGCCCACTGGGCCGGGGAGTTCATAAGACTCCACAAAAATTTTCATCGAGTTGATTAAAGGAGTGTAAATAGTTGTATAATTGAACAAGGAAATGCACACTTCTGAGAGAAGAACAAATCTTTGGTTAAAAATATCAAGAAGAACATTTGCTAATAATCTTTTTTCAGCCTCAACAATATTTATTTTGCCCCATTCAACTTCTTTACTTGGAATTCTTCTTCCATGAAAAATAGAACTTTCATAAACTTGTGATGTGTTATAAGAAGGATGAGAATGCACATAAATTGAATAAAGTCCTTCTTGTCCTTTAAAAAATAGCTCCCAAAGTGGTGATAACAAAACTGGCCGTTTTGTTAAAAACATGAAAGCCACTTTTGGTACAAGTTTAAAAGGTAGATCTTTAACTTTTGATACCACTGAACTTCTCCATAACAACTCTTCATCGTTCATATCATGTTGAACATCAATTGGCTTAATATACTCATTCAACCCTAATCGAGGAATTATCAACGGCGGTGCTAGTGAATTTTAAAAAGGGATAGTTTAAAAATTGGCCATTGATGACTTGCAAGCTGACATTAAAAATTTTTGAAAAAAAAAAAACACACAAGAGATCGAATAATTTGCAAGCCATTATTTGATTTTTGTTTCTCATTATGTATTTATATTATGTTAAGAAGAGAAAAAAAGAACCAAAGAGGAAATAATGTAAATGTGGTAAAATAAATCTTATATAGACTATTTAGTAAATCATAATCCAATCATACTAGGAAACTATTAATAAATAAAAATATGAAAGACTATATTGTAAATCATAATCCAAAACAAATTAGGAACTTATTAATATATGTATATAAAAAATAATAATTAAATAAAGTCAAGTATATAAAAAAATAAGAATAAACTATTAAAACTGAAAACGACTACTCAATAACTACTAAAAAAGTGTGAAATTTTTTCAGCTCGGTCGAAATCTTTGGGTTGGTACTGTCCTGAAAAATAATGATTCTTTTATTTTTTATTTTTAGAAAAATAATGTATGATTCTTCTAGGGCTTAGCAAAATTTAGGACACCGTTTGTTTGATCCAGGTGGGATCGTCATGACCTCAATTACATTTAAGTAGTGGCTATGGTGGATCCATTCGAATGTAGTAGGTGATTCATTTTTGTTAACATAATATTATTATGTTTATTTAATATAAATATAAAAATTAATTTAATACAATTATTAAAAAAGTTAATGAGAAAATTATGTTTAATATTACTATTAATGTACTTGATGATTTTTTATACTTAAAAAGAGTAATAATAACATTGTTTACACAATAAATTAAATATTTTTATATAAAAATTACTTGTTATGTACTTTGGATGGGAAAATTTGTGATTTCATGAAGAGAAGGTGGAGCACATAATTAAAAAAATTATAACATGTACTCAAGGATTTGTTCATATTTTGCAATTAAAATACATAACGATAATTATTGCTAATTCTAAACTTGTAGTTGCTAATATTATTTTAGAAATTATTAAAGAGAAACTAAAATAAGGGGGAGAAAATGGAAGTCAAGAATTATGAGAGAAAATTGCAATAGAAAACAAAGTATTTGATAATTATTGCTAGTTCTAAACTTGTAGTTGCTAATATTATTTTAGAAATTATTAAAGAGAAACTAGAATGAGGGGGTGAAAAAAAAAGTCTAGAATTAGAAGAGAAAATTGCAATAGATAAAAAAGTACTAGTTAGGAATAGGCTTTGCTGAAATTGCTTGCTACTGCTAACGAGTTGTGAGTTCCATACATGTTGAGAAAAGACTTAGAATAAATAAACAGTGAAGATACCCATACAGAAAGAGAAAGAGGAAGATGAGTATTGTTGAGTCAAGAGGAGTTTTGACGATGAACAGTGGATCATGAAAAACACGTTGATTGATCAGGTTCTGCATTGCACTAGTTCTGAGACGCAAAGACAAGATGCTACAAGGTGCGAAATGGATAGAGTACCTAGAGATAAGGACACACTATCAAAGTAGGAAGTGAGTTCATAAATTACAAGTTATGGAAAGAGTTGGCGTGAAGAAATAGTTTGAAGCGAATAAGAAGGCTAATGAAGCTTGAGGCGGGAATCAAGGAGTTTGACTGGAAGAAGAATTCCTAGGCAACAAATTAAAAGAGGAAAAATAATTCAGAGTCAATCACCTAGACAAAAAGCAAGAAAAAGAGTCAGTCAAGTTCTAGAGTCTTGAATCCTTTGAGAAAACTATTTCATTGTTCTAGTTTGAGTCATAGAAATTGTTTTCGCTGTTTTGTTGAGTTATGTTGTTCTACTTAGCTCAATGATATATAAACTAAGATTAGGTAGTATCTTCTAGTTGAGGACAACTCGAAGACTTGGGAAACATAATCCTTGGGAGGTTTATGTGCAGTAGTAGTTCTTTTAAAGTTTATTGTGTCATAGATTACTAGGATTTTGTAATCTTCTGTTGAGACTCATTTGATTTAGTGAAGTTGGAGAAAATTCTTGTAGGGAACATGTCGTGAATTTCACCTTTTGTAAGCCGGGTGTTTCCACGTAAAAATTGTGTCTTCTTCTATTTTTACTTTTGGGAAACACGTCTACAAAATTGGTTCTTCGATTAAGCAAATCCATAGGTTGTGCAAATCTAACAAGTGGTATCAGAGTGAGTGTTCTTATCAAAGGCTAATACTAAGAATTGATCAAAATGAACACTGCACCACCTCTTGGACATGGAGAATGGCAATCATCCGTAAGGCCACCACTCTTCAATGGAACTCACTTTGGTTGGTGGAAGGCGAAATGAGGAGAAGACTACGAGCTCTGGGATAGGATCACTATCGGACCTACCATTCCCATGAACACTGTGGAAGGTCAACAAGTTCCTAAAGAAAGAATGGAGTTCACTGCTGACAATCTTGTGGCTATGATAAAAAATGCTAAGGCAAAAAATATTTTGGTCTGTGGACTAGGACTGATGAGTATAATAGGATATCGAATTGCACCACAACTAAACAGATTTGGGATGCTCTGACGATAGCTCATGAAGGAATCACTCAAGCTCGTAAGTTCAGGGTGACCATGTTATTTACTGAGTATGAAACTTTCAAGATGAAGGAAAATGGGTCCCTATAGGATATGATGGCAAGACTCACGCTGCTCATCAATGAACTGGCTTCTTTGGGTAAAGTACTCACTACTGAGGAATAAGTTGATAAGATTCTGATAATTTTACCCAAAGCTAAGTGGGATGTGAAGGTTACTACCATTAGAGCAGCTAAGGATATTGAAACTATGACACTAGATAAACTGGTTGGAAGCCTCAGGATATATGAAATGAACATGGAAGGTCAAAAGAAGGAAATGGTAGCAACTGAGAAATCATTGGCATTGAAGGCTGCTTCTGACAATGAAGGATCAGATTTGGATGAGGATCAAATCGCTTTTCTGGCAAAAAATTTCAAGAAGTTCCTCAGGAAAGGAAAAGAAAGAGAGAAGCGAGAAATAGGTAGTCGAAAGTGGTCAGAAGACTCGGGAAGTAAGAAATAGTTTGATGACAAGAATCAATCAGGATGCTATAAACATGGAAAAATGGATCATCATATCAAGTAGTGTCCACAATGGGAAATTAAGTGGAGAAAGGAAAGAGCTGAGAAAGAAATGAAAGAAAAAGTTGCTAAACAGAAGGAGAAAGAGGAGTATGCTATCATGGTTGCTAGGTATCTGGAATGAAGGAGTCAGATACTGAAGATGTAGACAAAACTACTTTCATGGCTACTGAGAATTCAGACCTTGAGGAGGATGACAAGTCTGACGTAAGCATTATTGAATTAAAAGAAAAGCTACACCTTTTTTCAAAAAGAAATCTAATCTTGCTAATGAATGGGTTGATTGATGATTTTGAAGAAATAACTAATGGAAAAGATTAGTTGATCAAAGACTTTTCATATCAAAAGTTTGAAAGTCTTGAGGTCAAAAACTGTCTGAAAGAAGCAAATGAAGAGAATTCCAAGTTGAAGAAACAAATTGAAAATCTTGATGCCCTTGTGCTGAACTTAAAGTTTGAGATATTGAAGTTCAGTAGTTGAAAAGGGTAAGAGTAAAATGAGTAATGAACATCAAAATGTTGAAACTCAATTGAAAGAGTGCAAAATTGAGTTCTTTAGTGAAAAGGAGAAGGTCAGAAAACTGACTTAGGAAATTTCCATCCTAAAATTGGACTTAGAAAGGGAAAATAGGTAGACGCAGTCATATAGAATAGTGAATCATCTAAGAAATAAGAGTCATAATGAAAAAACTGGAATAGGTTTCTATCAGGAGAATGCCACCATGACTGATCTGTGCTACCTCTATGGTAAAATTGGTCATCTACTACTGAGTGTCCAATTGCAAAAAATATCATTAATAGGAACACTAGTCATGTGTACAAAAAATGGCACAAGAATGATAATAGAAATAAGTCAAGGAACATGTTAAGTAGTTGGGCAAAAAGAGATCTCATTCATCCTTTTTACAACAAGAAATGACCCAAGCTAGTCTGGGTTTCTAAAACTATCCCCTGATTTGTTTTGCAGGTTGTAGTGAAAAAAAGCAAGAACTTGTGCATAGAAGGTGTTTGCTCAAGGCATATGACTGGAAACAAACACAAATTCCTTTCACTTGCACCTATGAAAGGGGGAAAAGGTGCCTCTGGAGATGGAAGAAAAGGTATTGTTGTTAGAGTTGGGAAGATTGGAAGAAACGAATCAAGGGTTCTGGAAGAAGTTTACCATATGGATGGATTGAAGCACAACCTGTTGAGTATATCCCTATCCCAGCTGTGTGATAAAGGTAATGAGGTAATATTCAACTTCTGCAGGTTGTAGGGTAAAACAGTTAGACACAAAGGAGATAGTTCTTTTAGCATCAAGGCATAAGAATGTGTTTAAGGCTGACATCATGGGAATGCCAGGTACAAATTTGAAATGCTTGAGTGCTATTGCTGATGCTCCTTTACTTTGGCACAAAAGACTTGGACATGAAAGTCTGAAGCAATTAAACACTCTGGCATCAAAGGACATGGTTATAGGATTACCTAAAACTAAGTTCAAAGACAAAATAGTATACAGTGCATGTATAAGGGGGAATCAAGTAAGATCATCCTTCAAGTCAAAGAACCAGGTAAGTACAACCAGGTGCTTAGAAATGGTTCAAATTGATCTATATGGACCCATGAGGGTAAGAAGCAGAGGAGGTAAAAGGTATATGTTTGTCATTGTGGATGAGTACTCAAGGTTTACCTGGACACTATTTTTAGCTTCTAAAGAAGGGTGCTTCGATCTCTTTTCTATTTATCAAGAAAATGAAAAAGAAGTTGGAGACTTCTTTAATTTCGATAAAATCTGACCATGGAATAGAATTCGAAAATGCAAAATTACTAAAATTCTGTTTAACAAATGGTATAGATCACAATTTCTCTGCTCCTAGGACACCACAACAAAATGGAGTAGTAGAAAGGAAAACAGGACTTTAGAAGATATGGCAAGAGCAATGATGATTGCAAGTAACTTGGCATAAAATCTTTAGGCTGAAGCCATAAACACTGCTGCTTACATTCTAAATAGATATGTTGAGGCCAGTCTTGAACAAAACTCCTTGTGAATTACTTAGAGGCAGAAACCAAATATCTCCCACCTTAGGACGTTTGGCTACAAATTCTATGTTCATAATAATGGTAAAGATAATTTAGAAAAATTTGATGCTAGAAGTGATGACGGAATTTTTCTAGGATATTTTTCATATAGTAAAACATATAGGGTACTGAATAAAAGAACTGTGTAGAAGAAATCATTCATGTGGTTTTTGATAAACATGGTGGTGTTTTTGGGACTAATCCACATGACGAATATGAGATGGAACACAGGACAGAGGAACAATAAATGAAACCTGGTTCAGCAGCAGCATAATCATGTTTTTCTACAAGACAACCTGAAAGCTCACAATGAGGGGGAACTACAGATGCTAGAATTCGATCTGCTAAGTTGGGATCTGCCTAATCAGAATCTGTAAATGATGAATAACCTCAAGGGTTTATGGTAAAGAGTTACAAATATCAGGACTCACACCCCTTAGGAAATGTTCTAACTTATCTAACTTCTGGAATCACAACTAGATTAGGGATGAAGAATCTGTGTGTACTCCAAGCCTATGAAGAATCTGTGTGTACTCCAAGCCTTTCTGTCAATGATAGAACCAAAAAAGGTAGGGGAAGCATTAGAGGATGAAGATTGGATACTAACAATGTAGGAAGAGCTAAATCAGTTTGAAAGATGCAAAGTTTGGCATCTTATGCCCAAGCCAGAAGGAAGGACTATAATCGGCACAAAGTGGGTGTTCAGAAACAAGCTTGATGAGCGTGAAATAGTTATAAGGAACAAGGCAAGACTGGTGGTCCAAGGGTACAATCAGGAAGGCATAGACTATGATGAGACCTTTGCTCGAGTTGTCAGACTTGAAGCTATTATATTACTTATAACCTTTGCAGTCTACAAGGAGTTCACTCTTTATCAAATGGATGTTAAGAGTGCCTTTTTAAATGGCTAGTTGAAGGAGGAGGTATATGTGAAACATCCTCCTGGATTTGAGAATTCTGAATTTGTAGACCATGTATACAAGTTGGATAAGGCATTGTATGGGCTGAAACAAGCTTCTCGAGTTTAATATGAAAGATTGTCAAAATTTCTCCTAGATCATGGACACACTACAGGTAAAATTGACAAGACATTATTTCTAAAAACAAAGGGAAAGGATTTGTTGATTGTGCAGATATATGTTGATGATGTCATATTTGGATCAATAAATGTGCTCATGACTGATGAATTTACCAAACTAATGAGTGGAGAATTTGAGATGAGCATGATGAGGAACTTAACTTCTTCTTGGGGCTACAGATCAAGCAGACTCCTATTGGAACTCTCACTCATCAACAAAAGTATATGAAAGAGCTTCTCAAAAGGTTTAAAATGGAGGATGCTAAGGATATAGATACTCTGTCACTGCTACAAAGCTGGATATTGATGAGAAGGGGGTATCGGTTGAACAAAAGCTATACAGAGGAATGATTGGGTCTCTCTTATATCTCACTGCCAGCAGACCTGACATTATCTTCAGTATGGGACTTTGTGCTAGATTTCAAGCCAATCCCAAGGAGTCACATCTTAATGCTGTCAGAAGAATCTTCAGGTATCTCAAAGGAACCTCAGACTTAGGACTTTGGTACTCTAAAGGAAGCAATTTTACTCTTGTAGGGTATACTTATGCTGACTATGCTAGTTACCTAGTGGATAGAAAAAATGGCTCACTTCCTTGGAACATGTTTAATTTTTTGGTCCACTAAGAAAAAAAATTCAGTAGTCTTGTCAACTGCTGAGGCGTAATATGTAGCAGCTGGATCTTGTTGTGCACATCTACTCTGGATTAAACAATAACCCATGGATTTTGGTATGGATGTTGGGTGTGTTCCTATATTGTGTGTTAACACCTGTGCTATTAGTATTGCAAAAAATCCTATATAGTATAAAAGAACCAAGCATACTGATATAAGACATCACTTTCTTTGTGATAATGTAAAAAAAGGTTTTGTTTCAATAATATTTTGTCCTACTGAGAATCAAATTGCTGACATTTTTACTAAAGCACTATGTAGAGAACACTTTGAAAAAATCATATTAGACTTGGGGATGATTAAAATTGCATAAACTCCCCTCAATGATTGGCTAGAAAATTTATTCTTTGAAAAAAAAAAACAGAAGAAAAGAAAAAATATTTAGGATGAGTTCTCATTTCAGGTTTTGCATATAGTATTTACCAATATTCAAAAACATGTACTAAGTCTACTTTGCTGTGTATTATAGTGTGCAGGTCATTAGTTCAGGTGCAAAGACTGAGGAAAAGTTGAAATTAAATCAGGTAACAATTGTTTTGTGTTCAATATAGTGATTGGTGGATGAAACAAGTACTTTGACTTGCTCTCCCTTTTCCCATGTCATCATCATCACTTTTCCGCCAAAACTCAAACGTTCATTCACATTGACACATGACGGCTGCAATCACATCACTCACCTCACCTTTTGCCATTCAAATTCAGTCTCTTTTCCCTTTAAACCCTTCATTACTCAACTCTTCCTCTTCTCACATCTCTCTATAAAGTGAACCATCTCAAACCTTCTACTCAAGAAAACCTCACCCTTTCAATGGCATCGTCCAAAAGCCACAAAATTCCCAAACACAAGCACCCATAAACCAGAACACGATAACTCTCTTGCCGTTGTGGTTCACGTAACAGAAAATTTTACGCCACCACCACTACCACTCCAAATCACCGATTTCAAAAATTAGGGGTTATTCCCAAACACATCTTTCAAGGATCTTTGACCCCGTCACCTTCCTGAGCTGTCCCATCTTCTTCAGAAGGGTTGAACACTTCTCCCACTCAATCCACTCCATCTGATACTCCATCATCTAACATTCTATCTCCTGATACATCACCCTCTAAGATGGTTCATCGTCGTCTGAGGAGAATCACCGCAAACCTAATTGAAGTCTTTGATGATTTTCCCTCTCCTGAAAGGGTTCTCATCTCTGCTTCTTCCAGGGTACCCCATACTAGGAGTCAAAAACGTCAAGACGATGCTACTATTTAACAGGCCCTCTATCAAAGAAAGAAATACCTAGGTGCTCCAAGTTCCTCATCTTCATAGGGTGACTTGTTGATAAGACAGGTTAGAAAAAATGTTACCAAGCGTATGATTCCCAAACCCCCTTGTTCTTGTCCTGCTCTCTCACCCAAGAAAGCCTCTACCATAGTTAAGAATCCTCTAAAACCTAGGGCTTACTCCAGTAGGGAGAAATAGGTACCTCCATCTGTTTCTTCCGATGACTCTGAGATAGAGAGTGATGGTGTGCAAATTCCTGTTGACCAAATTGACCCACATTTGCTCTCCCTTATTCACTTTCAAAAGCGCTCACTCGTTTAGGGCCGAGTCATTACCAGGCGTGGGTGTCTTATATGGATGTTCTATTATCTAAACTAGCTTTTCAGGGTTGGTCTGACATGTTCCTCTTGGGCAACTCTCAAAAGAAATTTGCAAAGCCTGAGATGTATGAGTTCTACAGGAGAGGAATGGTGTGTGACTGTGTATTTCTCACCACTGTCAGAGGAAAATCTATTGTTGTTGGGGCTTCTAATATAGGGCGTATTCTAGGGTTTCCTATTGAGGGTTAGGCTCATTATGTCTACCATGATTGGCCACCACTTGACAATTTAACATATGCTTTAGAAATCACTCGGAAATTCTCTGGTTAGCCAACCTTGGATCAACACGAGCATGTTCAACATAAAGACATGTGCTCTCTTCACCGTCTATACTTCAACGTGGTCCATAAGATTCTCATTCCTAGGAAAGAAAAAAGAACTGAGGCAAATTTTCTTGACTTGACTCTGATGGAACTACTTGATTATGATGTTCGAATCAATCTACCAGTCGCATTATTCAGCACATGCAGCATGTCCTGGTCCAAAATAAAAATAGGTATGCTCTTCCTTATGGATTTTGGTTGTCTCCAATCTTTGAGGAATTCTCTATTCCTATCCAAGTTTGGATCATGCAGACTACCAAAGATGTACTTGGACAAGTGATCCATGTTGTTTTACCTGTTTCTACACAGTGTGTTGGCACTCCTATTCATAGACTTCAACTTACATTGGATGCCAAGACAGCGGAACTAGCCACTGCCCATCAGGATTTCGCCCAGGAGAGAAGTGCTTTACTTGCCAGGATATCTGATCTTAAAGATAGGCTGAACAAGGAATGGTCTAAACATTGTGAGATTGTCCACAAGCTATCCCTATTGATTCTCCCCACTACTCCCTCCACTTGACTTGTTTCTCTAATATATCCATTTTTTAAAGTCGTTCATCATATCAATCACTATGTTAGGATGCGAAATAGTTGTTTATGGTTTACTTTCTGTTCTTGGACTGCTTTTGTATGCTGCACTGACATGTACTTTTGCTATCTTAGATACATACAAAATGTTCTTGGTTCACTCTGTCTTTTGGTGCTTATTGTGTGCATTTTGATTATGCATACTCATCTTTGGTATGATTGTTTGAAAATTAGTTCTTCGATGATGCCAAAAGGCGGAACTCACATATGAGTTGTGTAATGTTTATAACACTTGTTTAACCTATTTCATTCTTAAAGTTCTCTCTTAGTAGCTGCAGGCGAGATGGATGGATACTGATACTCAAGAGGTTTGTCATCATCAAAAAGGGGAAATATGTTGAGTCAAGAGGAGTTTTGATGATGAACAGTGGATCATGAAACACGTTGATTGATTAAGTTCTTCATTGCACTTGTTCTGAGACACAAAGAAAGGATGCCACAAGGTATGAAATGGATAGAGTACTTAGAGATAAGGACGCACCATCAATGTAGGAAGTGAGTTCAGAAATTATAGGTTATGGAAAGAGTTGGGGTGAAGAAAGAGTTTGAAGCGAATAAAAAGTCTAATGAAGCTTGAGGCGGGAATCAAGGAGTTTGACTGGAAGAAGAATTCCTGAGCAACAAGATTAAAATAGGAAAAAATAAGTCAGAGTCAATCACTGAGACAAAAAGCAAGAAAAAGAGTTAGTCAAGTTCTAGAGTCTTGAGTCCTTTGAGAAAACTGTTTCATTGTTCTAGTTTGAGTCTTAGAAATTGTTTTCGTTGTTTTATTGAGTCGTGTTGTTCTACTTAGCTTAGTGATCTATAAACTGAGATTAGGTAGTGTCTTCAAGTTGAGGGCAACTCGAAGAGTTGGGGTACATAAGCGTTGGAAGGTTTATGTGTAGTAGTAGTTCTTTTGAAGTTTGTTGTGTCATAGATTACTAGGATTTTGTAATCTTCTGTTGAGGCTCCTTCGATTTAGTGAAGTTGCGAAAAACACCCGTAGGGGTACAGGTCGTGGCTTTTCACCTTTTGTGAACCTGGTGTTTTCACGTAAAAATACTGTGTCTTCTTTTGTTTTTACTTTTGGGAAACATGCCTGCAAACTTGGTTCTTCGATTAGGCAAATCCGTAGGTTGTGCAAATCTAATAAGTACAATATGTAAGTGAATTGTTATCTCAAGAAAGAAACATAATAATCATGTTATGAATAAAACGTTACTGCATCTGATAGATCATCTGAGTGTAGTATTTCATATGCATTGTATGTCCATACTTCATAATTGTGGTTCCTTCCTTTGAGTTGTAAACAAATTGGACCGAGCTGATGTGACACTGAGAAGCAAATCATATGAGACAAGTTAAGGCAGTACAAACCAGAAATATAGACTCAAACGTCATAACAGATGGGACAATGGTTCTTCATCGAATTCTACACACATAAATGATTATCATGCATCTCGACCGAATAGCAAGATCCTAAAACATCATGAAGTAGTTAAAGAGAAGTAATCATAAAGCTTAAGGCACCAGAAATATTAAAGGAGCCTTTGTGCATCTGAGTCAATGTTAATTCATATGGATGTTTTCTTTATAAGAAAATTGTTAATCTATCTATTGAAATCCAACATACATGCATATGCTTGAAGTCTTGCTAGCATAAATTTCTTAAACTTCCAACAAGTGACATGGATAAGAGATGAGGTTGAACAAAAGGTCGGATGCACAACAACCATATTACTACATATACCAAACAAATAAATTCCTACTTCAAACTTAATAAGTACATCAACTACCCACCTAATATGGAGAAGATATCTAAAAACAAAAATTTGACACAACTACCACAAATATAATTTTATACAAATACGCTGTTCTGAGTCTAAAAGCAACAAATTTAAAAATGGTAAGCTAACTCATTTACATGCTAAGATTTATGAAATACTTGAATTTATTTGTAGCTGTCTAGGGCAAATAAGTAATAGTTCGTAACATGACAATCACTATTTCGTATTAACTGATCTATAAACAAAACATCTTAAAGGAGCATTTGAGTGATAACTTGTTTTGTCCTCTGTTTATTCTAGAATACTTGGTACTACCTAACTTGTCATTCATAGAGACAACTGCAACAAGACTAATTATGTACACCAATAGTCGAACGTTGTCACCTATGTAAAAAGTAGAGGCCCATGAAACTTTTCCTTCCAACTAAAAGTTGACCCTATGAACACCTTGTCCTACTATAATCTTCAACTCTATGTTTATGTTTTGCAATGATGATGAATAAATAAATTGCAAAGCCAAACAATCTCAAATATTTGATTGTATTCACTCTAATATGTTGTTGTAAAATATAACATTTTATTTTATTTATTCTTTTATTTTTTTTGTATTTTAGAATAGTCTGTGGGCTTAGCCCAATAAGTAATTCATTCTCTTTATAAAGAGACTCTGTGTACAAAATTAAATATAAGAAAATAAACCCTAATTTTCAAGTTTGTATCAGAGCTCTCGATTCTGAGGGCTCTGCTTCTGCAATTACCACCATATTTTTCTTGCAGCCATAAGCTGCCACCGGAAAAATTTTCCGGGACCTTTTGGACCGAGAATTGATCTTTTTTATTTTCTCTACTACCTAGATCTCATTGTCCCTGTCCTGTATCTTGTTTTCACGTCTGAAACAAACATAAAGCACCAAATCCTATTTTTCTTCTCACCTGAAACACGAAAAGCAACGGCCACCGTTGAAGTCCGAACAAGGCCAGAAACGACCGCTTTACCCGGATGCTCCTGCTCCAAAAAGATCAGCCGCAAAAAATGGTTTTGATCGTCTCCTTCTCCTTTTTTTGGATCTGTGGTGATCTCCTTGCTTGAACAACGTTTGGCGTGCTTTTTGCGTTTGGTGTGCGTTTTTGCTTCTGGTTGCGATTCCTTGATCTTTTTCCTTTATTATGGTCGGTTCCGACAGTGATTCTGCGGTTGTACATACTACACAACCTGAGGTGACCCTTCTTGGGCATAATAACCTTCCAGATCTTCATCAGAGTTATCAACTTGATGGCTCAAATTATTTGTCGTGGTCTCAGCTTATCCACACTACCATCAAGAGTCGCAATAAGATTACTCATCTTGATGGCCCTGCTCCTGCTGCTACTGATCCTAATTTTGCTGTTTGGAATAATGAAGATTCTCTGATTATGACTTGGTTATGGAATTCGATGACTCCTGAAGTGGGTCGTCATTGTATATTCTTGTCTTCTGCTAAGGAGATTTGGGAAACTGTTCGTTCAACCTACTCTATGAAACAGGATATGGCTGCGTGCTATGAATTGCACAATAAAATATTTTCTACCAAACAAGATTCCTTGTCTGTGACTGCTTATTTTGGTGTTTTGAAGGAATTGTGGACTGAGCTTGACCAATTTCAGAGTTTGAAAATGCAGTGTACTGTAGATGCTACTGCCTTCGCCAAGACCGTGGAGAATGAGCGTATTTTTCATTTTCTTGCAGGGTTGAATTCCGAATATGATCCTATTCGGGTTCAGATACTTGGTAAAGATACTTGACCATCCCTTTCTGCTGTTTTCAATACTGTCAGGGGTGAGGAAACTCGTCGAGGAGTCATGATGCGTAATGTCACATCCGATAAATCTGCCATGCTTTCATCATCTGATGTTGCTGTTTCTAAACCGATTGATGGATCTGCTATGATTTCAACAAGAAGGGATAGTTCATCTCAAGGGAGCTCTTTTACTAAAATTACTGATGGTGCATCTTCCAGATTTAAGAAAGATGATCGCTGGTGTACTTATTGTAGAAGACCAGGTCATATCAAGGATCTATGTTTCTGCCTTCATGGAAAGCAAAAGGTACTTGAAAAGATGGCAAGGATGCATGGTCAAGCTCACTTTGCTTCTTCTGATATAGCTACTACACCCAATGAGGTTCACTCTACATCTTCAAAATCTCCTTCTATTAGCCGAGATGAGTTAGAACGGCTGCAGACCCTTCTTGATTCTATGAGTAAGCCATCTGGTACTAGTGCCTTGGCTATAACTGGTATGAGTTCTACTACTCATTCTTTTCTTACTTATTGTATTGGTTTTAAACATTCGTGGATTATTGATTCTAGTGCCACTGATCATATGCCTTATTGTGCAGACTTTTTTTCTTCTTATCACCTTACTATTGGCACTCATTCAATTGCCGTAGCTAATGGTTCACATACATCAGTAGTGGGTTCTGGCAACATACATATACATCCTTCCATATATCTTAAAGATGCTCTTCATGTTCCTAAACTCTCCACCAATCTTCTTTCAATCCATAAAATTACAAA
>JAABOM020050312.1:0-15764 GCA_011800125.2 Solanum clarkiae | reverse complement strand
TGGGCTCCTCTCCTATCGTTTGCATTGCATGAGGCCATGGAGGCCCAAATCTCTCTTTAAGGCAGCCCAACTCGTAAAATAAGCAGTCTACAGGTGCCTGGAAGCAGTGTACAAGCTTTGAAGGCAAAAATCAGTGAATATACACTGATATACAGCAGATATACATTAAGTATATATCACAGGCAAAAATGGGCCAAGCCCATTTCAGCAGGCAGCAACAGTTGGGGCAGGTTTCTAAATATAGCAGACCCAAAATATAAGAGTTAGGGCAGGTGGAAGATTGGGCCTGCCAGGCCCAATTTTTATTTTAATCTTTCCCTTTTTTTATATTTATCTATGTTATTTGTGATATTTGTTGATTGATACTAACGTTATTACATTTATCTGTATTATTATTTGTTATTAATCTAATTGTTTCCCCAATATTACTTCCATTTATGTTAATTTTCATTATTAGTGATTTTCTTAAGTGGTGAAATTATTCGTACAATTTGTTATTTTTTTATTTGAATTGTTAGTTAATTCTAAATTTAGTCAATTTACAAAAAGTTAATCCATTCCTTCAAAATTAGTCTATCTTTTTTCAAATTTAGTCAATTATGTCAAATTTAGTCAACGTTCTTTTCAAACATAGTCAAATTTAGTCAAATTTTTTCAAGTTAGTCAGTTTCTTTCAAACTTAGTCAACTTTTGAGACTTAGTCAATTTTGTAAAGATAGTCAATTTTTCAAATTCAGTCAAATTCGTTCAAATTTAGTTAACATTTTTCAAGTTTAGTCAACTCTTTCAAGTTTAGTCAACATTTTTTTAAAAAAAATTCAGTCAAAGTTAGTCAACTTCTTAATCGTCAGATAACCGCATTTAACGGTCATTTCGAGTGCATAAAACCTTCTTGAAGTGGAAATATGAACTCGAACCCTTTCTTTGGATTTTAAAAGGATTTTTCTGTTAGATCTTTTTAAATATTTATCGGTTTCCTAATTATCCTTAAAATTAGGTGGCGACTCTATTTTTCTTTCGAATTTCGAGAATTGGTTTTCACTTAAATTAATTGAGTTGAAATCGATTTTTGATTTTTAAATTTTCCTTTTTTAAAAAAACAAAAGCCATTTTTTCGGCATAACACATATTTATGAAAAGTATTTTTTTATTTGTGCCCCAAATATAATAGAAATTAAAAAAAATACTTTATAAAAAATCTTGCGGTAAGTAAAAAATAATTTTTTAAAAATGAGAAAAAATTGAAAGTGAAGGATTAGGTGGATAGGGTAAAATTATTTTTTATAATTAAAATAATATTTAAATTGTTATTTTAAGAGGGGAGGAAGGAGGAAAAAGGAGATGAGATAAGAATTTTTTTAAAAAAAATTACAAATATTTTTTCAAAAAAGAAAAAAAGACTAAAACATTAGTTGGTTAGCAGCAAGCGCGTTGCGATAAAAGGAAGTGGTGGAGTTAATGGAGGGAAATAAGAAAAATATATTATATTTTGTTTATAATTTTTTTGAAGCAATAATACTTTTATATTTTACTTTAATGCATTGAAAATTTGTGGGATTCTATAAAATTAGTCCTATTTTAGTTAGAGTTTTTTAAAGGCTACTCTATCCAAAATAATAATTGATATATATATATAAAGGATATTATATTTCCGTGAAAATTATCTCGATTATCCCTTAAATTCTTGGATATTCAAGAGATCAAAATCTCGAATACCTCCAAATTTTTGGATATTCTTAAAGAGATCAAAATCTCAAATATCTCATAAATTCATGGAATATTCATAAAGACATTAAAATATACCAGACTCTTCTTAAATTCATGGAATATTTATAAAGAGATCAAAATATACCAAACTCTTCTTGATAATCAAATACTTGAAGAAGATCTATACAAATCTTTTCATAGAGATCAAGTCCAAACTATCCTAATTAGAAAAATATATATTACTAACGGTCCCTGAACAGATTTGTACTAAGGTGAATGTTTTGTCTATGAGAAATATGATGTGAGATTTATTAATAAAAGAGAGTATAACACGCATTATTGTGAGGGAAATAAAAGAGGTAGACGTGTTTTTCAAATTGAATAGTGATAATTTAGGTATGAAAATCACACTTGTAACAAGTTAAATATAAGATTCTAAAAAAATAAAATAAACTATATTTCTAACACTTATTGCATTAAAAATATTAATTTAATGGTTCCCCACATTGTGTCTAATTCACTCAAGAGGGAACTCCCTCCACATATTCAAAAGAAGGGAAAATCGATTTCTCTTTCGACCTTTTTGTTTTGGTCCTTTCCTCAAATGTGGGCATAAAAAAAAATAATTTTGTCGTGTACAAATCCTCAGTCCAATGAAGTTGTTTGTTAAAATAGAGGTCAATAATTAAAAATTAAAGAAAGAACACACACAATAGTGTAGATGCCTCCAGAATTTTCTTTCTACCTCCTTCTTCCATGTTCATAGAATTGCGTGATACTCGCATATGCATCTCGTCGCATTTTGAAAACCAATCATGTACTTAATTTTTAATCATAAATTAAATAAACATTTTTTTAATTTCATATTAAAATTAGAATAATTTAAAAAAGGTGACCTTGTTTTTAAATAGACTAAACAATTCTTTTTTCCTTTTTCAAATGAGGGAGTATTAAACATGTATTAAATTCTAAATTTTAAAACGATGATTTTAAATATCAATAGCTAAATTCTAAACTTAATATTTATACTTATTTAACAAACCTATTGATACACCACTAAATTTGGCCGGACACATACCCATGAATCAAAATCTAGTCATTTAATTTTTCACCAAAGCCAATTGTGACCATGAAATTATCTGCATTTTTAAGTGCTGATGAAGTTTTAATTAGCATTTGATGTATTTAATTCTTGTATTATTATTGAAATGACTAAACAAGTTTTTTTTGGAAGAAAATATAGATTTTAAAGTATTCTTGGTAAAATAAGAAAAAGAAAAAGAAGAAGAAGGGGAAGAAAACTGATTCTGAAGTGAAGTGAAAATTGAGAATTTTATTTGGAAAAGATGATTTAAGAATTTTTAAAAAGATAATAAAATATTTAATCAAAACAAAAGTACTTGTAAAAGAAAATCACAGATTAGAGAGATCAACTTACCCCTTATAAACACGATAAATAATAAGAACCACATAAATCAACTAAAAAAATACTTTTAAATCAACTTCACTTAGCTTGTAAAATTTAATAAACTTCCTCTGATTTTTCAAAAAAAGGAAATAACTAATATTCTATTTATTTCAATGTATATGATATATTTTATATTATTTAGTCAAATAGATTAAATTTCATAGTCAATTTGCGCATGACATCCTTAAACTTTTTAAATTAAATTTATTTATTTATGAAGTACATAAAAATATAAAATATCACAATGATTGATAAATAAAAATATTTAAAAATTTGTAACTAAAAAATAAATTTATTTAAATTTTCAAATGCTTTTCCCACATGGGATTGATGAAAAAGGGCAATGGCCCCGCACAAAGTTGTAAAGAAGGGAAACTCAATTTCTCTTTTTAATTTCCGTCGTTTTCTTGGTGGTATTGGACCCCTAATTGAAAGTAATAATTATTTACTTTTATAGTTGTGACTGCTGAAGTATGTGAAGCTAATGTAGCACGTTCTAAACCCTTCATGTGCCCAAATATAAGAGCCACATAAAGTTATAGCTTTTGGACACATCATATTGTAAAAATAAAAGGGTAAATTACACTAAGAATGATTATAGATATGTATAATCAGTATATATAATATTTATTAATCTTTAAATTTAGGCCGACTATAGGTAGGAAACTTACTTTAATATGCTATATTAGAAGATGATGCATTTTATTAATATTGAGAAAATTATATAAAATAGATGTAATAGTAAAATTATTTCTTTGAATTAGATTCAATTTAAATTATTTATTTTTGGTGGATTCATGACTTAAATTATTTATTTTTTTACTTTACTTTTTTGCTTTTTATTTCGTGGTATTAATGTCAGCATCACTATAATGAATTAACCTTTTATGATATTCCGTTGGCATATTGATGCTAAATCGGTATCATATACTCCATTAATATATTGTTACCTTATCAGTATTATATAGGATTGAATTCTTTTCCTAAAAGAAAAAAAGAAACAATTAAGATAAAATTACCGAAGTCACAATCTTATTTATTAAACTCTAAACTAAAAAAAATATATATTTTTATGATATTCCGTCGGTATATTAATGCAATATCGGTATCATATAGAACTGAGCTTAAGCCCTATAATGCTCACCATATATTGATTCCCAATCAATATTCTCTGTGATACACCATCGTATATTGATACCTTATTGGTATTCTTTGTGATACTCCGTCGATATATGATACCCTATTGTTATCCTCCATGATACATCGTCAGTATGTATGTGTGTGTATTTTTAAATATGATATATCTAATAAATAAATAAATAAATAATGTGTTCAAAAGTAATAAATATTTTATAAAAAAAATTAAAAAGGCAATTATCCCATATATGTATAACTAGACATTGGATATCATGTTAGCACAAATTCATTATGTATTATTGTTTAATTTTAATTTATGTGACATAAATAGAAATTGAAGAGTCAATCAAATTTTTGATATAACTTTTAGATATTTTAAATTGTTAATTATTGTCATCTGCAGTATTTTTTTATATAATTATTCAAATAATATTAGTTACTCTCCATGTCTCAGTCAATGTAACATTGATAGAATCCAGAGCCAACCAAATATTTTATATGTCTTCTAAATTTTTAAATCATTAATTTTTTTTATGAGAATTTTGGGTCAGTGACCCGTTTTGTTACGAGCTTAAATAATTAGTTGGGCTAAAAGAGGCCCATTGCAAATAGACCGCCAAAAGGAAATGAAATGTCGGTCTGCACACCGACCTAAGAATACAACATAGCCTACACAGTTTCCTAATTTTAGCTCCTCCTCTTCCTAAGTGCTCTGTCTGTCGTCTTCTTCGATACTTCAGTGGAATTCGACCAACCAGTTCTTCTTCCTTCTCTTTTGGGTCTCTAACTACCTTCACATTCCATCCATGGTGATTGTTCTCCTCAGCTGTCAAAGGTAATTTTCTACCCTTTTCCTTCGATTACTTGTCATATTTGCTGAAACTTGACCATGAGTTGTTGATTTTAGATGTCATCTCCAGTGAAAAGTACACGTTATGAAGAGTCAAGACCTCTTCCATCATCTATATCCATGTAAGTTTAGCTCAACCTGACTCACAATCATTACTGTACTATCCTCTTTTAAACCTTCTTCTTCTCATCAGAAAGCCATTTGGAGCAAGCGGTATGGATGCTTGGCTTTTGAAATGGTCTAAATGGTGGTGCATGCGTTGATTGATAACCTAGTTATAGCTCTTCCCTTTTTACTGGTTTTGTGCATTTTTTTTGGGAGTTGTTTAGGCTAACTATAGCGTTTATTTGTACAATCCTTAACCTTGGCCTTCTCTGATGTAAATATTTATTTTGTGCAAACACTAGAGCCTTGTAATTAACTATGGATGTGATTGTTGTTGTTGTTGTGTGTTGCTCCTTTTCTTTACTCATAATGAAGGAACTCCCTGCCTATCCATGTTTAGGATTTCTTTTCCCATGCTAGGAAGTTGTCTGAATGCACTAAATGCTTGTGTTGTTTCACTGTCAAAAGTTATTTTTGTAATGTAGTTTGCAAATTGGTTGGCTTCTTTGACCACATGTTTGACCTGAAAATCTCTATTCTCGATTAACATTATGATTTCCTCGATTAGATCTGTAATTTCTTAGGTATTTTTCACTCCTTCTGTCTTATGCACTTCAGACTCAGGGAGTCTTTCTCCAATACCACCCTCTCTAAACCTTGTGAAACATAAAAGTTTAGAGCTTCTTTTATTGTTGTGTCTTTAACAAGTGTTAGTTGTCTCTCCTAAATAGTTAGGTTCTGCATATATGTGGTCACCTAAATAGTTAAGTGCTGCATATATACAGAAACCATAGGAACTCTTGCTTGGGTTTCCTTTGCTTGCCCTATCTTTGTTGTATTTCAAGCATCCAATTTGTGGAATCATCCATCTAATAATGCTAACATCAAGGCTGGGTTTATTCCTTTGTAAAATATCAAAGCTACCATTCCAAACCATAGGACTCTTTTCTAGTTAGGAAACTTAGTGCTTATCAGCTGTTAGATAGACTTCAGGCAATTGCTTTGAAGCTTCAAATAAAAGACTATTTTCTCATGCTTAATGGTGTTTCTTCTTTTTCATAGCTCCCAGATGAGGATAGCTGGAATAACATGCAGGATGCTTTGGCTCTAAGAGTTTCTGTATGCTTCCACCAATCAAGTCTTGTGGTGTATATATGACCCCTTATCAAGTTGAATATTGCACAAGTAATAAATGCCTCAATAGTCTTAAGGCTATGGCGGCTGTTAGAAATAGATGATTCAAATTCTCCTCAGTATCAGTATCACAATAATAATATTTAGATACCACTGGTATCTCCATGTTCCTAAGAATATCATTAGTTAAGACTCTTCTTTTATAAACTTTCCACAAGAAAAAGGAGATTTTATAAAGGAGGACCTTCACCTAGAGCATCTTAGCCCAATTTACCTGCTCTTTCTTATGTCTCAAAAATTGATAGGCAGTTTTGACAATAAATCTTCCAGAGGGGCAACCCAACCACCAGCTTTGTCTGTTATGTCATCAATACAAGACTTGATATCAAGAATAATGTATTTTGCCAATTTTGAAGAAATAGAACCTTTTAAGAGATTATCATCCCATAAACCATTCATGATGAAATTTTTGACTTCAGTGTCTCCTTCCTTAGCAGCATCTCCTGTAGTGTAGTACAAGACCCCTAACTTTGTCTAGTTATCATACAAAAAACTAGAGTTGCCTGCTTTTAATTGTTACCATATAAATGATTCCACTTTTTTCCTAATAGCAGTAATGTTTCTCCAAACTTGTGATGCACCTTTGCTCATTACAAAGGTGGGGTGCAATTTCTTGCATTAATTATTTCATAGAAAAGTGCACCACAGAGATACTATGGATGTCCTGAAATTCCACTATAGTTTAACAACTCGAGTTCTATTAGTATCAAATAGGGATCTAAACCCTAAACCTCCTTCTTCAATAAGAAAGCACATATCATCCCAGGCTGCCCAATATTTTCTTTTCTCTGCTATTGAGTTCTCCCAAAAGAATTTAGCAAATATCTGATGTAGAACTCTAATAACACCTTTAGGAGGACTCATAGCAAATAAAAGATGAATTGGCATTGACTGCAAAACATGATTAATTAAAATAAATCTACCACCAAAGGACAGAAATTTGTTTTGCATAGCCAATATTCTTCTTGAAACCTTCTTAATAATATCTTCAAAATACTTATTTCTGGGTCTTCCATAATAAACAAGACAACCTAGGTAAGTGAAAGAGAAATCACCTTGCCTTATCCCTGTTAGTTTCCTCAGCCTGATTGAGAAAATCAATGAAATTTTTTTAGACAGATTAAAAAAAAGCTCTTTTATTTGTTTATCAGCTGACGAGAAACCTCTTTATATTTTCTCAAAATATTCATCATCTTAGTTATGAAATTCTTTTCCCTTGAGCAAAATAGAATAATATCATCAGCATATGCCAAATAGTTAATCTGTGGACTCCATTTGGACAACCCATATTCCTTGAATTCAACATTACCATGTTAAGCCCTCTACGTAGTACCTCAGCTGCTATAATGAATAGAGTAAGGGAGAAATGATCTCCTTGTTTTAAACCCCTGGAATATTGAAATAGGCCATTGGATTGTCCATTTAATAACACTGAGTACCAATTATTAGTAAACAACCTCTACACCATATCAATTATAATCTCAAAAAAGCCAAACTTTCCTAGCACCTTTGTCAGATAAATCTAGGAGACCCTGTCATAAGCCTTTTTCATGTCAAGTTTAACCACAACATTGATAAACTTATTTCTCCTGTTGATGTCCTTTATATTCCCCTGAGCTAGCAACATATTATGATGCTCCTTCCTTTGATAAAATCAGATTGATTTTGAGAGATGAGCTTAAGTAACACTCCAACCGCTCTATCATGAACAAACCTAGATATGACCTTGTTGATGAAGTGAAACATACTTATTGGTCTGAGGTCTGAGAATGATATGGAAAACTCTTTCTTTGGAAGAAAGACTAAGTTAGTGTGGGTAAGATGAGTAGGTAATTCTTGTGCACAAAATAAAGCCTGCACTATGATAGTAATATCATTCTTGACAATATCCTAGCATTTATGAAAAAAATAGCTTGAAAATTCATCAAAGCCAACAACAATGTTGCCACTAAGTTCAAAAACTGTATTTTGCACTTTTTCTTCCTCTGGAAGCTAGTCATAGCTCTGTTTTCCTCCTCTGTAATCAACTTAGACATATGGTCTAACATTGAGAAATCTTGGCAGAAATTGTCTTCAGTAAACTGGGACATGAAGAAATCTACAACTTTCCTTCCTATGTCTACAGATGTGTTTAAAACTTCTCCCTATTCATCAACAATTTCATTTAATTACAACTTCTTCCTTCGACCTTGCACATAGGAATAAAAAAATTTTATGTTTCTATCTCCTTGAACAAACCATGTCATCCCTGATTTTGGCATCTAAGCCTCCTTCTATAAATTTAAGTATCTTTTAAGATCAGCTTCTGCTTTACTCAATTGGGCTCCATTTTTTGAAGAAGGATTCACTTCCAATTGGGCTTCCTTGATTTAAATAATATCCTCTATGGTGGCGTTTTTTGATAAAGATATTTTCAAACTCCTCTCTACTCCAAGTGGCCAAAGCAATTTTGACTTTCTTTAACTTTGCATACAGTTCTATGAAGGGACTCCCTGTAAAATTAACGGGCCAGCACTGTTCCACAACTTCATAAAATTTCTTGTGATTGCACCAAAAGTGGAGGAATTTAAATGGTTTAGTGATAGTACATTCATATGCTCTACATAGAAAATATAAAGATGCATGATGCGATGCCTGTTTGAAAAGATGTCGGACCTCACTACTAGGAAACACTTTCAAAAAAGCATCATTTACCAAGATTTTATCAAATTTCTTAAATATGCAACTTCATTGATTCTCCCATTCCACCAAGTTACTTACTCCTTAAAAATCTAACTTCTATTAAGTCACAAGTGCTAATACACTGGGCAAAATCAATTGTCTCTTGTTGAGTTAACTCTAGTCCATCGAACTTCTCTTCCTCATGAAGTATGATATTGAAGTCTCCACCAATAATTCATGGGTGATATAAAGTGTCCAGGCCCTTCAAATCTTCCCACATCGCCAATCTCTCTCATGAGTTACACCTAGCATCATTGATGTGATGAAAAAGCACTTGTCACAGTTAGTGAATTTCATTGTGACATATTGTGGTAAGTTAATGAACATATTCCCTCTCCATTTTTATTTACAAAAAGTCCATATCTTTCCTGAGGAATTGACCATGGCATAATCAAAACCTAATCTCCTTCTATAATAATCTAGCTTAGTTGGATCTTGAAAACATTCTTTTAGAGATATGAAAGAGTAATGGTGTTTTCTGTTAAGATCCATCAACCTCCCAAATTCATTTTGGGTGTTAACTGACCTAATATTCTAAAATAAAGTCTTATCTATCATTGATCATAACTAATGGTCCTTCTCTTATTACTCATTTTTACCTGTAGAGGTATGATTGATCTCTTTCGCTTGGCTTTGAGGCTGTTTGATCTCCATATAAGTGGCGCCAAATCTTAAATGCAAATACCACCCCTGCCAACTCAAGGCCATGGGTTGGATAGTTTCTCTCATGAACCTTAAGTTGTCTAGAAGCATAGGTTATCACTTTTCCTCTCTACATTAACACAAAACTCTATCTAACTTTAGACATGTCACAGTATATCACAAAGTTTTTTGTCCCATTGCCAAGGTTAAAACTGGTGCAGTACTCAATCTTATTTTCAACTCTTGCAAGTTCTTCTCACATTCATTGGACTACTGAAACTTGACCTTCTTCTGAGTCAATTTAGTCAATATTGAGGATATGACAGAAAATCCTTCAACAAATCTATGGTAATAACCTGTCAATCCCAAGAAACTTTTTATGTCAGTCGAAGAGGTTGGCTGGGCTAATTTGTAACCGATTATATATTTTGAGTGTCTACCCGAATACCATCGCTCGACACAATATGGCCTAGAAAATCCACATACTTGAGCCAAAATTTAGAATTCAAAAAATTTGCATATAACTTATAGTCTTTGAGAGTCTAGAGGACAATTCTGAGGTGATTGACATGGTCCTCCTCATCTCTCGAGTACATAAAATGTCCTTAATAAATACAATCACAAACATATCAAGATACTGTTTGAACACTTTGTTCATCAAATCCATAAAGGCTGTAGGGAATTAGTCAACCTAAAGAACATGACCAAAAACTCAAAATGGTCATATCTAATCATAAAGGCTATCTTTGGGATATCACATTCCCTTACATTCAACTGATGGTAACTAGATCTGAGGTCTATCTTTGAGAAGCAAGAGGCACCTGAAATTAGTCAAACAGATCATCTATCCTGGGAAGAGGATATTTATTCTTCATCATGACCTTGTTCAGTTGCATATAATCAATGCATATTCTAAGAGACCCATTTTTATTTTGCATGAATAGGACAAGAGCTGAGGGTTTAAGGAAACAGCCTCTCTACCTCTATGAGGTAGTGGTAAGGTCTGCGTACAATCTACCCTCCCCAGACCCCACTTGTGGGATTGCACTGGGTATGTTGTTGTTGTTGTTATGAATAGGACAAGAGCACCCCAAGGAGAAACACTCCGCCTAATAAAATTCTTCTCTAATAAATCTCTCAATTCTTCTTTCAATTCTTTCAACTCAGTGGGGGTCATCCTACAAGGTGGAATCGAGATAGATTAGGTGTCAGGAAGAACATCAATTCTAAAGTCAATCTCCCTATCAGGAGGGACTCCTGGTAAATCCTTAAGAAATACTTCAGGAAACTTATTCACAATCGGGAATGACTCTAGAGTAGAAGGCTCAACATCATTAGACTTAACCTCGCACGAGATGATAGATACAATCTTTAGAGATTAGCTTTTTAGCACTAAGGTAGGAGATAAATTTTCCCTTAGATGCAACAGTATCACGTTTTCACTTTAAGACTAGTTCATTCAAAAATTAAAATTTAACGATTCGGGTCCTATAATCAATGAAAGCATAACAGGAATGAAACCAATCTATGCCAAGGATCACATCAAAATCAATCATCTCTAACTCAATCAAATTAGCAAGAGTATCCTTATGATGGATGGACACTACACCGTCTCTATAGATTCTTTCAGCTAGAATAGACTCACCAACTGGAGTAGAAACATCAAAGGGTTCAAGAAGTTACTCAGGAATACTATCAAATCTACTAGCCACATAAAGAGATACAAATGACAATGTGGCACCAAGATCCATCACAATACAGAAATCAAGAGCAAAGACTCGAATCATGCCTATCACAATATTTGAAGAGTTGTCCTGATCATGGTGACTACCCATAGCATATAGACGGTTTGTAGCTTCACTTACGCCTGACGTAGTACCTTTCTAATTTCCTTTAGCTAGTGGGGTTAGTGCAGAGGATTGAGCTCGATCAGTCCACCTTTGACAATCTCTTTAGAAGTGACCCAATTGGTAACACTTGAAACATGTATCACTTCCCTCACGATACTTCTCCAGATGTAACTTGCCGCACTTACCACATAGTGTCTTACCCCTTGAACCTTGAGCCACACTAGCCTGTGATTGAGCTACCTAGACTCCAAAATTCTGAGACCTCTGTTCATTCATATTTCTGGGCACAGGTGCAGGTGCACTAGTAGATGATGATGCTAGCCTTGACTAAAATCTGTTATCATTCTCATTCCCTCTCTTCCCAACGTCATGTCTGGATGTCTTGGCCCTCTTATTTCTGTACTTTTTCCTATCTTGCTGTCTCTCCTCATCAACTTATTGTATATAAGTCATTAACTTCCCAATGTCCATATCACTCACAAGTATAGCTCCCTTTTCATCCTTCTTTGGCCCTTTGTTCAGCCCATCAACATACAATCCCATTCTCACTCTCATATCTATAACTATACCCAAAGAATAGTGAGATAGTTGGGTGAACTTGATACCATACTCTTGTACAGTCATAAAGCCCTGTTTTAGATTCAAGAACTCTCTTATCTTGGCCTCCCTCTGTTATCTCGAAAAGAAATATCCTAAGAAAGCTTCCTCGAACACTACCCAAGTCAGCATTAGGCTTTCTCTCCTCTGCCCTTCTTCTACTGATCAAACCACAGTTTGGCAATACCTTTGAGCTGGTAGACAACCAACTCAACTCTATCAACATCAGCTACATGCATCACGTGAAACATTTTCTGATGCTCATCAAAGTAGTTCTCAGGATCCTCATTAGGTGTAGACCTTGTGAACTCAGGCAGGTTCATCCTCAAGAACTCAAGGACTCTGGACGTGTCATTCGCATCCTATCTACCCACTCCTTGTCTAGCAGCAGGTGCTGTCACAGCCTGGACTAAAGTCTGGATAGTCTAGCGAATCTCAGCATTCGAGACTTCAGCTTGTGATGGCTGCTCAGTAGGGATAACAGGGCTTATGGGTTTGTCATGATGCTGGGGCTCAGGTCGGTTAACATTCTGTCTAGCAGGACGCCCTCTTCCTCTAAAATCTCTTCATTGAGGTATGATTACAATTCTACAAACGTGTATCACACGAGTTAGAAAAGAGTTTTTATAGAGTTTCAACTCTATTGCATGAATCACAATGTGAAGAAATGTAACCTTTCCTAATGTCCTATAGCCTCCTGCTTATAAAGTATGATGCACAATACACCCATAAATAAGAGTCTACTAGATGCGGCTTCTTAAATTTCCTAGGACACTAGAACTTTGTGCTCTGATACCAAGTTTCTCAAGCCCCGCGAGGGTACTCTAGGGTGTCCAGCACCCAGAGACTATTGCTAATCCTCAAGTGAACCACTTGGCATCATCACTTTGATTCATTGAATATAACTAACTAATCAACGAAAGACTAAATATAGTAAATGGGTGGACAAGTCTCAATATATATAAAATCAAGTCAACTCAATAAGATTAGTCAGAAAGAAACTAGCCAAGATAAATGTTCAACTCATGAAACTCAAACTCTAGTCTATGAAGCCTCTACCAACTTTTCAATGGTGCCAATGACAAACCCATGACTACCTCAGATCCAAATAAAGCTAATCTAAGTCTAACTCTAGAAAGCTAGATGAAACAAATCATATACATTCTCTGACATCAAGGAGGACTCACTAATCAGCTGATGTATGAAATAGATCTTCAACAGAGCACCGGTTGATGATCTCTAGTGCCTGTCACTGCATCATGAAATGATGCAGTCCAAATACACGTCAGAGTATGGAATGTACGAGTATGTAAAATGAATGAATAAAATAAATATAGGTAGAATAATATGGAATAACATCAACTCGAAAATTACTCAATCAGGATGTCAAATGTCTATCTAAGCAAGAATAAAGAGTAGACAATGATCAATCAATATCAATCTAATATAATCCAATTAAATCAAATCAGAGTACTATCAGTATAGAACTTATTTGGGAGTCTCTCATATCCGACAACAATTACTTATGAGTCAGTGATTGTACAACAATCCCACAGATATTGCCATACTCGTTCCGCACTTCCCAAGTAAAGAATGAATCGGATCCATAATAGATCGGATCCATCAAGTTCGCTATTGTTTCAGGGACTTCCAATCAAGCGGAAACATCCGATATGATGGCTTAATCTTCACCTATACTGGTGACGTAGTTAGTTAGTTCGAGTTGGGCTTACTCTTACTCATTTCGATGCTCGATACTTTTACCAAGACTCAATGCTCCTAAGACAATCCATCTCAATCAATCATATCAATTAGTCTCATAAGGACTCTCATCATTCCACCAGTTTTATCACAATCAAGTCTTATAGCCTATCAACCATCTAATCAATTTAATTCTCAATCAGTCTCTCAAAAGGGCTTAGATTAATCATTAGGAGGAAATTAGACCAATCTTTAAAGTTCAATTATGAGAACTAACAGGACCATCAAGTTCTATCAAATTATCATTATGTTCATATCACAATCATAATCAACTCTCTCAAATCAAGGCTCTAGACTCAATCCCTAGGTTCATCCATGCAATCTTTTATAAAGTAACATATAGGGTTTATGCAGTAACTCATGAAAAGTGTTTAGTCGATAAAAATCAAGTTTATGATGATCATCAACATATGAAAATACATAGAATGTATAATTTACAAGAAAACATTCATGGAAAACATGCGTAGTGACTCAATACATTCATCTATCAATATCTCTTCATCAAGGGGCACATGAAAGAACAATTTCATGCTTTAGTTTAGTCTTACATACCTAGTATGAAGTTTTGACAATCAATCTTACAAGTGGTTGTCCTCAATTCTCTCGAACCCTAGCTCTTCCTCTCTTCTCCTTAGCCTAGTCTTCGTTAAAAGCATAGAAAAGCTTAAAAATGGGTGTTAAAATTCTTTTCACGTTCAAAACGACCTATATTGATTGTGTTTTAAGTTTAGGAGGGGTTGAAAAAAGTTTGGAATGCCCCTCGTGAAAAGTTGAAAAATTTTCCTTCGGCCTACCAAGTCCGCATTGCGGACTTGGGCAAATTCGGGGGGTTTTCGCTGAAAATTCTCCGATTGAGTTTTCTAATCCCGTAGAAAATATTAGGATCATATCCAAGTATAAGTCCGCGTCGCGGGCATGTCACACACATTTCTGGAATTGAGTTTTCGCATAAAAAGATTATCTTTCGATCCGATTTCTTTAAAAATTAACTAACACCATTTTCCACACAATTTTTTGTGTTGATCGTATTTTCGGCCTCAAATTTATTATCGAAGTCTGGGAAGACACTTTGTGCGAGCATCTCTCATCTAGGGGTATTTTGATAATTTTACCAAGTGTTACTTAAGATGCAAAAAAAATAAATAGTTCTAGAAACATCTTTCTATCATATGGAAAGATGAAGTAGATGATGATTAAGGATGAAAGTGTAATTTCATGCTAACAAAGATCTACCAAGATAGATCATAAGAAAAATAAATAGTTTTAGAAGCATCTTTTATAGTAAAATGATGAAGCATGAGGAATCGAGGGAGGTATATTTGTCATTCTATCATATTTATTACTCCCTCCGTGCCAAAGTAACTTAAATTTTGATACTTTTTTTAATATTGAAAATAGTTGAATTGTTTAAAGAAACAGTTGAATTGTTCAAAGTTCAAGATAAATATTTGAAACTATTTTCATAAATTTTATATTTTCTAGGAGATAAATTACACTACCTATTTATGATTTTAAAAAGGGCAATAATGAAAAATATGATTTAAATTTTGTCCTTGAATATTTTTCTTAATATGTGTGTATTATTTCACAAATTAAGTTAAAATGAGACGGAATGAGTAAAATTTTATATATTTTTCATTATACTTATCCTCTAAATTTGCTCTACGTAGTTAAATATATTTTACAAATTTCACATACTAACACTTTATTTAGAGTCTTATATATATATATA
>JAABOM020050301.1:0-15765 GCA_011800125.2 Solanum clarkiae | reverse complement strand
CAGGGCCTAACCCTGATTTTAGAGCAATCGAATCACAATTTCAAATTCCAAAAAATGAATTTCTAGAAACGGTCCATGATAGCTCTGCGACGCGCCTCTATTGCAGAGCAGTGTTAATTTTGCCCAGTTTTGTTCTCTCGGTCCAAGACTTTCATTGTGTTGGGCCTAAGCATTCCCAATCGCATTTTAACCTATACTTAGCCTTATTTTACCCTCATATCATCCTAAATATTTCCCAATACTCACCAAAACACTTGGCCATATTTTCACTCCAAACTCAAAACCCTCATCCAGAACTAAGGATTTACTTTAAGCTTCAAGCCTCCATTTTTGATCTTCATCAATAACTTCTCAAAGCTAAGGTATGTGGTGTTGAACCATTGGGTCCTTTCACCCATGGTGCCCAAGTCTCCTTTTTTACTAATATTGCATGATTTAAAGTTGATTTTACATGTAGGTCTTGTATATTAAGAAATTTACTGCATAGTGATTTGAGTTCATGACAGTGTGGTTGTTTTAGCATGTTTTGAGCTCTAAATCTTGGATCTAATATTGGATTAGATGAGGGGTTTTGATGTGAATGTCATGTAGGTGTTACAAGGGGTTGATGGATGGTTTTAAAACAAATTTTCTTGCATGATTTCACCTTTAAATTGCATGGTTTTTTTTACCCCCATTACACACCCTCAAGGTGTTTGATAAAATGTCCAGCTAGGGTTTCTTGAGGAAATGAAGGTCCAAAGCATGAGATATGATATGAATGATGTTATGATGATGAAATGAGATTATGTATATGATATACTCTATATAATGTGTTGCATTAGACCATATCCGATCCGGGGGAACAAGAGCCCGGGTAACCATGTTGGGGGTTTATATTCATCAACCATGCGAGGGGTTTATACTTTGTCACTATGTTGGTAAGCTATGATTACCATCAACCATGTGAGGGGTTTATACCACACAACCACCTAGGGGTTTATACCTTGAACAACTAGCTTGGTCTCTTCTACACATATGATATCCTATATGAGCATGAATTACCTACGCATGTTTTCTTAAGCATTGATCATACATACCATATTGTATATTATGCCTATTGCTTAATATTATGCATTTTGATTATGATGCATATCTATTGTTGCATTAAATCCTAATTGTCCAGCAAATACCTCTAAATACATAGATAGAGCGGGGGCTAAGACAAAGTAACCGGGCTCACCTTTATAATCAGGTAGAACATAAGACAGTGTCTTAATACATAGATAAGAGGAAAACATAAACCGAAGTCCCCGAAATAGAGGACTCACCAACAAGCTTAAAGTAACACTATCTAGCCACGTGAAGAGAAGGATGATCAACTTGGGCACCGATTCCTACATGGTGATATCATGTAGGCAAGAGTATTCATTAGTAAATTTGAATATACTAAGTATGTGGGATGCAATACAACAAGAGATAAGCTTCATAGTCAACATGCATAACAATAGGCAATGGACATGATATAACAATATGCATGTATGATCAATGCGTAAGTAAAACATGCTTAAGTAATCCATATTCATATAGAATATTCATATGTGTAGAAGAGACCAAGCTAGCTATTCAAGGTATAAACCCTTTGGTAGTTGTGTGGTATAAATCCCTCACATGGTTGATGGTAATCACACCTTGCTAACAAGGTGACAAAGTATAAACCCGTTGCATGATTGATGAGTATAAACCCCCAACATGGTTACCTGGCTTTTGTCCCTCAGATCGGGCATGGTCTAATGCAGCACTTTATATAAGATTTATCATAGGCTCTAGTGCAACATTTCATATTGGAATAATCATATACATAAGCTCATTTCATCATCATAACATCATTTGTATCATATCTCATGCTTTGGACCTTCATTTCTCCATGAAACCATAACCGGACATTTTATCAAACACCTTGGGGGTGTGTAATGAAAGTAAAAGAGCATGCTATTTAGAGATGAAATTATGCAAGAAAATCCATTGTAAAATCATCAATAAACACCTTGCAACACCCTGAAGTCATTCACATCAAAGCTCCTCATCAAATCCAACATTAGATCTAAGATTTGAAGCTCAAAACATGCTAAAACAACCATACTTTCTTGAACTAAAATCACTATGCAGTAAATTTCTCAATATACTAGACCCACATGTAAAAATAAACTTTAAATCATGCAATAATAATAAAAAGGAGACTTAGGCACCATAGGTGAAAGGACCCAATGTTTCAACACCACATACCTTAGTTTTGGAGAAGTTCTTGGTGAAGGTTGACAATGGAGACTTGAAGCTTGAAGAGAATCCTTAAATCTCGATGAGGGTTTTGAGTCTTGGAATTTGGAGTGAAAATATGGGTAAGTGTTTTGGGTAGCATTGAGAAATGTTTAGGACGATATAAGGGTGAAATTTGACTAAATATAGATAAAAACATGTTTGTGAAACTTGGGACCAACACTTAGAATATTTTGGATCGCACAAGAAAAGCTGCCAGGCAAAAAAACACATCTCTGCGTCACAGAAAGGATGCGTAGAGAGATTTGCACTAAAGCGCGCCCAAGATACGTTGTGGAAGCATCACGAACAGCTCACAAGAAACTGTCCCTTAAAAATTTATAATTTTCTATTCTTTCGCTCTTAAATCGTGGTTAGACCCTTTTCGACCTAATTTTGAACCCATGATCACGAATATGATGTCGGATTTTTAAACTAAAGAATGTATTTTTAGATATATGAAAATTAAAATTCTAGGCATTTCGAGGCACATTTTTGGACACTTTTTGGGGTCGTTTCAATATCTCCCCCTTGGGAACATTCATCCTCGAATGTAAAAGAGATGTACAAGACAAGAGTGATCATGAATAAATCAGCCCCAACTAGAATGAAACATGATATGTAAAACACCATTTTCAAATCTTCAACATAAGTGTAAAATCATCATAAGTTTACCAACTTAAATATGAATGCATATGAATGGCATAGGGGCTGAGATGTAGAACTTGAAATCACATATGAGACTTAGGATTAGTACCTTAGCCTTGACTAGAGTGGAAAAGATAAGGATACCGCTTTTGCATGTCCGCTTCGGCCTCCCAAGTAGCACATTCGATTTGTTAGTTCCTCCAAAGGACCTTAACGAATGCCACTTCTTTGTTTTTCAATTTCTTTACTTGCCTGTCCAAGATTTGAACCAGGATCTCCTCATAAGTTAAGTTATCCTCCATATCACCCACAACATCAAGATATACAATGGCATTAGGATCACCAACGCATTTTCTCAACATAAAGACATAGAACACCGGATGGACCAAATACATTTCACTAGGCAACTTCAACTCATAGGCTACCTTGCCAACCCTCTTAATCACCTCATAAGGACCACCATACCTTGGACTCAACTTCCTCTTTTTACCAAAATGGACTACACCTTTCATTAGAGAAACCTTCAAATGAACCTAATCACCCACTTGGAATTCTAGGTCTCTTCTTCTCACATTGGTATAGGATTTTTGATGATTTTGGGCTGTCCTCAACCTTTCCTAATCATCTTAACCTTCTCAAGAGCTTCCATAACCAGATATGGCCCCAATAAACCCACCTCTCCAACCTCAAACCAACCCATTGGTGATCAACAATGTCTCCCACAAAGAGCCTCAAATGGAGCCATACCGATGCTAGAGTGATAACAATTGTTGTAGGCAAACTCAATCAATGGAAGATGGTTATCCCAACTACCTTTAAGATCCAAGACACAAGCCCTAAGCATATCCTCAAGTGTTTGAATCGTCCTTTCGGCTTGTCCATCCGTTTGAGGGTGGAAGACTGCACTAAGGTGAACTTTGGTACCGAGAACCCTTTGAAAAGATCTCCAAAAGTGTGAAGTAAATTGTGCACTCCGATCCGATATGATGGATAAAGGAACCCCATGCAACCTTACTAACTCATGGATGTACAACCTTGCATACTCTTCAGCCCCATATATAGTCTTGACCGGTAAAAAGTGAGTTGATTTCATCATCCTATCAACCACCACCCATATGGAATCAAAAGCTTTCCTAGTCTTGGGCAATCCAACCACAAAATCCATGTTAATCACCTCCCACTTTCAAGTGCGAATCTCTATGTCTTGGGTTAGGTCGCTCGGTCTTTGATGTTTGGCCTTGACCTATTGGCAACTATGGCAACCGAAAATAAATTTAGCAATGTCCCTCTTCATGCCTCCCTACCAATACACATCCCTCAAGTCTCTATATATTTTGGTGGAGCCGGAGTTGATAGAATAAGAGGAATTATGGGCTTCATCAAGAATTCTCTCCCTCAAACCATCAATACATGACATACACAACCTACCTTGATATCTAAGGGTCCCATCTCCCCCTTGGGAGAAAACCTCTATTTTGCCCTCTTTCACCAAGGCCTTCAACTTCGAGCAAGGAAAAGTCTAGATCTTGCTTTGCTATCACCTCATCAATCAAAGAAGGTTTGGAACCATCAACAACAACCACACCATTAACCACATCTTCTAACCTCACCCCCAATCTAGCCAATCTATGCACCTATCTATCCATCTCCCTATCACCAACATCCACATGAGCTAGGCTACCCATAGACACCCGACTCAAAGCATCTGCCACAACATTTGCCTTATCCGAATGGTAATGCACACTCATGTCATAGTCCTTTAGGAGTTCTAGCCACCTTCTTTGTCTCAAGTTAAGTTCTTTTTGAGTGAAGACATATTGAAGGCTCTTATGATCAGTGAAGACATCAACATACATCCCATACAAATAATGATGCCAAATCTTTAATGCAAACACTACGACGACCAATTAAAGATCATGGTGAAGGTAGTTCTTTTCATGCACCTTGAGTTGTCTAGAAGCATAGGCTATGACCTTACTATTTTGCATTAGCACACAACCCAAACCAACTCCAGATGCATCACAATGCACCACAAGTTTATCTTTCAATGTTTGGAAACTTTTCTCACATTCATCGGTCCACACAAACTTCACCTTCTTTTGAGTCAATTTTGTCATAGGAGAAGAAATGGAGGAGAACCGATTCACAACCTTCTATAGTAACCCGCAAGACCCAAGAAACTCCTAATGTCCGGCGGGGTCAATGGTCTAGGCCAGTTCCAAATCACATCAATTTTCTTAGGATCCACTTTTATACCAACCCCGTCATCACATAACCCAAGAATGTAACCTCCTTCAACCAAAATTCACACTTGTCATATTTAGCATACAATCTTTCCTCCCTCAATCTTTACAATATGACCCTCAAATGGCCCGTATGCTCTTCCCTACTATGGGAATAGATAAAAATATCATCAATGAAGACCACAACAAAGGAATCAAGGTAGGGTTTGAAGACCTTATTCATTAGGTCCATGAAGATGGCTGACACATTAGTTAATCCGAAGGACATCACCATAAATTCATAATGCCCATATCTAGTCCGGAAGGCTATCTTGGGAATATCACACTCCCACACCCTCACTTAATGGTACCTAGACCGAAGATCAATCTTAGAGAAAAAGCTAGCCCCTTGCAATTGGTCAAACAAGTCATCAATCCTTGGAAGATGATGTCTATTCTTTATAGTGACCCTATTGAGTTGTCGGTAATTAATGCACATTCTAAGTGACCCATATTTCTTCTTCACAAACAACACCGATGCACCCCAAGGTGATTGGCTAGGTCTAATAAATCCCTTTTCCAAGAAATCTTTCAGTTGCTCATTTAACTCCTTCAACTCTATGGGGGCCATACGGTAAGGGGAATAGAGATAGGTTGGGTGTCGAGAAGGAGATTTATGCCAAAATCTATCTCCCTTTCGGGAGGGACACCGGGAAGGTCATTTGGGAAGACATCGAGAAACTCATTTACAACCGGGACCGACTCAATGGAAGGGACTTTGGACTCCACATCTTTGACCCTCACAAGATGATACAAATACCCCTTGGAAATTAACTTGTGGGCTTTAATGCATGAGATGAACCTACCCCTCACTACTACATCATGAATTTCCCATTCAAGGATAGGTTCATTTGGGAATTGAATCTTGAACCTATAGGTTCTACAATCAATAGAAGCATAGTAGCATGCAACCAACTCATCCCAAGAATAATATCAAAATCAACCGTATCTAATTCAACAAGATTACAAGGTAAGATTTTATACAAGATGCAAACCAAACAGTTTCTATACACCCTCCTAGTAATAATAGATGCACTAATGGGAGTAGACACCTCATATGACTCATGCAACAACTCAAATTCAACATGGAACTTTTCAGCAACAAAGGGGGTAGCAAAGGAAAGGGTGGCACCCAGATCAATCAAAGCATGTACATCAAGATCAAAGCTTTTTAATACACCAATAACAACATCGGATACTTCATCAACCTCTTCCCTCCTATGTAGAGCATAGAATTGATTGTGCCTTAGGTCACCACCTTGATGACCATCTCTACCTAATGGGACCACATTAGCACCCCGGACCTTGCCACAGTTTCTTGGACTATCTACTTTCTTATGACCAAACTCCCTGCATTCATAGCGTGCATTAGAACCCCTAAAACATGGGCCTCCATGGCTTCTCCCACATTTAGGGCACACGTCGTTAGGAACCATCCCACCAACACCTTGTTTCCTAGAGAGATCATTGGCAAACCCCCTATTAGTAGCATGAAGAGGCCTTGTGCCTTGACGAAATCTAGCACCCTTGTGGAACTTGCCCACAAATTGGGCCCTCTTAGCCTCATGGCCCCTTCTCTTTCTCAATTTCTCCTCTTTCATTTTCTCAGCATAGGTCATCAAACGAGACAAATCCATATCACTAATAAACAAGGCAGACCAGCATTCTTCACTTACCAAGTCGAAAACCCCCATAACAAACTTATTTATCCTTGACCTAGGATCGGTCACCAAGTGAGGAGCATACATCGAAAGTCGATTAAATTTGAGGGCATACTCCCTCATACTCATAGCATCTTGTTTCAAGTTCATAAACTCAACCAACTTTGCTTCCCTAAGCTCAAGAGGGAAGAATCGATTAAGGAAGGCCAATTTGAATTCCTCCTAAAGCACCACATAGCCATTACCTTTCTCACCCTTCCATTGATCAAACCAAATTTGGACCACCCCTTTGAGTTGGTAGCCAACAACTCCACCTTCTCATTTGTCCCAACACCCATATAGACAAGATATTATAGAGATTATCAATAAACTTTTGTGGATCTTCATCCACCTTTAACCCATGGAAAATCGGAGGATTCATCCTCATGAAGTCTCTTACCCTATCTCTCGAAGTATTAGCATGAGGGGCTTAGGCCCCTTGTTAGACTTGGTTGGCCACCACTTGGGAGAGTATAGCAAGAATATCCCGGAGCTCACCATTGGTAGGTTGCTCCTCAGGAGTTTGGGGCAGTCTTCGTCTAGTACTTGGCATGATCTAGCATAGCAAAGAACAATCGTTAGGGGGGAGAACTTGTCACAACTCTATCGCACAACTTAGAACATGAAGAAGGGAAACATTTCCTAAAACGTCTCATAGCCTCCTATTCATAGTCATGGCGAGCTTCAATCATGAATAGAACTCCAAGAGACGCGGTGTATTGGACTCGAGGATCTATAAACCTAGTGCTCTGATACCAAGTTTTTCACGACCCAAGGGTAGGGCCTAGACGTGACATGGCGAATGGAGAACCCAAGGGAACCCCTAACAAGCCTCTTAACTTGTCATTGTACATCCTTGGTTGTGAAAGCAAATAAAATACATGTATAGTAGAATGGGCCATTGGGACTAAGGGAAAGCTTTGCAACACATCGACATCAAGATACAAGGAATCATAGCTCATATATAAATACATAACTTGTCCAACAAACACCTCTAAATACATAGATAGAGCGGGGGCCAAGAAAAAGTAATCGGGCTCACCTTCATAATAAAGTAGCGCATAAGATAGTGTCTCAATATATAGATAAGAGGAAAACATAAACCAAAGTCCCAAAATGGAGGACTCACCAACAAGCTTGGACTAGTACCGTCTAGATACATGATGGAGAAGGATGATCAATTTTGGCGTCGGTTCCAACATGGTGATATCATATAGGCAAGAGTATGTGTTAGTATGTTTGAATGTACTAAGTATGTGGGATGCAATGCAACAAGTGATAAATGTCATAGTCAACATGCATAAGAATAGGCAATAGGCATGATATAGCAATATGACATATATGATCAACGCACAAGTAAAACATGCTTAAGTAATCCATACACATAGAATATCATATGTGTAGAAGAAACCAAGCTAGCTTTCAAAGTATAAGCCCCTTGGTGGTTGTGTGGTATAAACCCCTCACATGGTTGATGGTAATCACACCTTACCAACAAGGTGACAACGTATAAATCTGTCGCATGGTTGATAAGTATAAACCCCCAACATGGTTACTGGGCTCTTGTCTCCCTGGATCGGGCATGTTCTAATGCAACACTTTATATAGGATTTATCATAGGCTCTAGTGAAATATTTCATATACGAATAATCATATACATAATCTCATTTTATCACCCTAACATAATTCATATCATATCTCATGCTTTGAACCTTCATTTCCTCATGAAACCATAACCAGATATTTTATCAAACACCTTGGGGATATGTAATGGGGGTAAACGACCATGCAATTTAGAGATGAAATCATGCAAGAAAATCTATATTAAACCCCCAAGACAACACATCATGCAATCAACACCTTGCAATACCCCCAAGACATTCACATCAAAACCCCTCATCAAATCCAACATTAGATCCAAGATTTGAAGCTCAAAACATGCTAAAATAACCATACTTTTATGAACTAAAATCACTGTGTAGTAAATTTCTCAATATACAAGACCCACGTGTAAAAACTAACTATAAACCATGCAATACTAGTAAAAAGAAGACTTAGGCACCATGGGTGAAAGGATCCAATGTTTCAACACCACATACCTTAGCTTTGAAGAGATTCTTATTGAAGGTTGACAATGGAGACTTGAAGCTTGAAGAGAATCCTTAAATCTGTATAGAGGTTTTGAGTCTTGGAATTTGGAGTGAAAATATGGGTGAGTGTTTTGGGGAGTATTGGGAAATGTTTAGGATGATATAAGGGTGAAATTTGACTAAGTATAGATGAAAACACGTTTGGGAAACTTGGGCCCAATCGTTAGAATATTTTGGGCCGCACAAGAAAATCTTTCAGGCGAAAAAATAGATCTCCACATTGCAGAGAGGACACAGAGAGGGATTTGTACAAAAGCGCGCCAAAGGCGAGTCACGAAAGCATCCCGAACAACTCACTGAAATCATCCCTTAAAGTTTATAATTGCTATTTTTTCTCTCTTAAATCGAGGTTAAATCCTTTTCCACCTAATTTTTACTCCCTAATCACAAATATGAAGTTGCATTTTTGAAAAAATGAACGGACTTTTATATCTATGGAAATTAAAATTTCTGGTATTTCGAGGCAAGTTTTTAAGCACTTTTTTGGGTTCTTTTATACTTAGTACATTCAAACGTACAAATATACACTTTATGCCTACATGATCTCACCATGTAGGAACCGGTGCCCAAGTTGATCATCCTCCTCCATGTGGCTAGTTCAGTGCTATTCAAGCTAGTTGGTGAATCCTATACTTCAGGGACCTAGTCTATCTTTCTTCTAGCATGTATTCAGAATTCATTATTATTGTTTATTTGACTATGAGGGTGAGCCTGGTTACTTTGTCTTGGCCCACGCCCTTATCTATGTAGTAAAGGTGTTTGTTGGACATGTTTTGTATCTATGGTATGAGTTTAACTCTTATCTTTTGACCATGATATTGTGCAAGCTTTTTCCTTAGCCCCATTTTCCCCATTCTTTAACCTTTGGGTGCTTGATTCATTGCTTCCGCGACCAAGGATGTGTGATGATCCTTTATGAGGCTTGTTTGGGGTCCCTTCTGGTTCCCCTTGAGTGGTGTCACATCTAGGCCCTAGGATTGGGTCGTGAAAAACTTAGTATCAGAGTACTAGGTTGATAGATCCTCGCAGTCCAGCACACCGTGTTGATTAGAGTCCTCTTCATGGTTGTGAAGCGCCTACCGGTGGAAGGTTTTCTATGTTTAGTCAATCTACGCAGAGTGAATCGATCCCTAAGGAACCCCCAAAAGGGCCTAGCCCAGTGGGTGACTATGAATAGGAGGCTATGAGGCATTTTAGGAAATGTTCCCCTTCTTCATATTCTAAGTCATGCTATAGGGTTTTGGTAAGTTTTCCCCCTATCGATTGTTCTTTGCTATGCTATATCATGCCATACACTAGAGGAAGACAGGCCCAAACTCCTGAGGAGAAACCTACCAATGGTGAGCTCTGGGATGCTCTTACTATGCTTGCCTAAGTGGTGGCCAACCAAGTCCAACAAGGGGCCCAAGCCCTTCATGCTATTACCCCGAGGGCTAGGGTAAAAGCTTCATAAGGATGAATCCTCTGGTTTCCATGGGTCAAAGGTGGATGAAGATCCACAAGAGTTCATTGATAAGGTCTACAAAATCTTGAATATTATGGGTGTTGGGCCGAATGAAAAGGCGGAGTAGGCGGCGTACCAACTCATACGGGTAGCCCAAATTTGGTATGAGCAATGGAAGGGTGAGAAGGGGGTTGGTAATATGGTGCTCTAGGAGGAGTTTAAATTGTCCTTCCTTAATTGGTTTTTCCCTCTTGAACTTGTGGAAGCAAAGTTGGTAGAGTTTATAAACTTGAAACAAGGTTCTATGAGTGTGAGGGAGTATGCCCTCAAATATAATCAACTTTCAAAGTATGTTCCTCATTTGGTGGCCAATCCTAGATCTAGAATGAATAAGTTCGTGATGGGGGTCTCTGACTTGGTAAGTGAAGAATGCCTGTCCGCTATGCTAATTAGTGACATGGACTTGTCTCGATTGATGACTTATGCTGAGCAAATGGAGAAGGAGAAATTGAGGAAGAGAAGGGGGAATGAGGCCAAGAGGGCCCGATTTTAGGGTAAAATCCAAAAGGGTGCTAAATTTCGTCAAGGCCAAGGGTCTCCTCATGCTACTAATTAGGGGGCTTGCTAATGATTTTCTTAAGCCTCAAGCTGTTGGTGGGATGACTCCTATTGATGTGTGTCCTAGATGTGAGAAGGGTCATAATGGACCGTGTTTGAAGGGTTCTAATGCATGCTAGAATGTGGGGAGCTTGGTCATAAGAAGGTAGATTATCCAAGAAACTGTGGCAAGGTCCGGGGTGCTAATGCGGTCCCATTGGGGGGAGGTGATCCTCAAAGTGGTGCCCCAAGGCACAATAAATTTTATGCTCTACATGGGAGGCAAGGGGTTGGCGAGGTCTCCAATATTGTTATCGGTATGTTGAAAATCTTTAACTTTGATGTGTATGCTTTGATTGATCCAGGTGCCACTCTTTCCTTTGTAACCCCTCTTGTTGCTAAAAAGTTCCATCTTGTCCTGGAGTTGTTACATGAGTCAAATGAAGTGTCTACTCCTATTGGTGCCTCTATTAAGGAAAGTTTATAGGAGTTGTCCTATTTGCATTTTGCATAAATTGTTGCCTTGTATTCTTGTTGAATTAGACATGGTAGATTTTGATGTCATACTTGGGATGGATTGGTTGCATGTCTACTATGCTTCTACTGATTGTAGAACCCGTAGGGTCAAGTTTCAATTTCCTAATGAACCCGTCCTTGAGTGGGAAAGTCAAGATGTGGTCATCAAGGGTAGATTCATTTCATGTATTAAAGCTCATAATTTGATTTCTAGGGGGTGTTTGTGTCATCTTGTGAGGGTTGAAGATGTGGAGTCCAAAGTCCCTTCCATTGAGTCGGTCCTCGTTGTAAATGACTTTCTTGATGTCTTCCCAAATGACCTTCCCAGTGTTCCTCCCGAGAGGAAGATAGATTTTGGCATAGATCTCCTTCCCGACACTCAACCTATCTCCGTTCTCCCTTACCATATGGCCCCGACGGAGTTGAAGGAGTTAAAAGAGAAATTGAAAGATTTGTTGGAAAAGGAATTTATTAGACCTAGTCAATCACTTTGAGGTTCTTTGGTGTTTCTTGTGAAAAAGAAGGATGGGTCACTTAGAATGTGCATTGATTACTGGCAACTCAATAGTGTCACTATAAAGAATAGATATTCTCTTCCCAGATTTGATGACTTGTTTAACCAATTGCAAGGGGCTAGCTTCTTCTCTAAGATTGATCTTCAGACCCGGTACCATCAAGTGAGGGTGAGGGAGTGTGATATTCCCAAATGGCCTTTCGAACTAGATATGGGTATTATGAGTTTGTTGTGATGTCTTTTGGGTTAACCAATGCATCGACCATCTTCATGGACCTAATGAATAGGGTCTTTAAACCTTACCTTGATTCCTTTGTTGTGGTCTTCATTGATGATATTTTGATCTACTCACATAGTAGGGAGGAGCATATGGGTCATTTGAGGGTTGTGTTGCAAAGGTTGAGGGAGGAGAGATTGTATGATAAATATGAAAAATGTGAATTCAGGTCGAAGGAGGTTGCATTCTTGGGTCATGTAGTGTCGGGGGATGGTATAAAAGTGGATCCTAAGAAAACCAATGTAATTAGGAATTGGCCTAGACCGTTGACCCCCTCAGATATTAGGAGCTTCTTGGATCTTGCGAGTTACTTTAGAAGATTTTTGAATGGGTTGTCCTCCATTGCTTTCCCAGTGACAAAATTGACTCAAAAGAAGGTTATGTTTGAGTGGACCGACGAATGTGAGAGGCGCTTCCAAAAATTGAAGGATAGGCTTGTGTCTGCTCCTATATTGTCACTACCGGATGGGCTTGAGGGTTTCGTTGTGTATTATGATGCATCTAGAATCGGTTTGGGTTGTGTGCTAATGCAAAATGGTAAGGTCATATCTTATGCCTCTGGGCAACTCAAGGTACATGAATGGAATTACCCTACCCATAATTTTGAATTAGCCTCCGTGGTGTTTGCATTGAAGATTTGACATCATTATTTGTATGGGGTTCATGTTGATGTCTTCACTGATCATAATAGCCTTCAATATGTCTTCACTCAAAAACATCTCAACTTGAGATAAAGAAGGTGGCTAGAACTTCTCAAAGATTATGACATGAGTATGCATTATCATCCGGGTAAGGCAAATGTTGTGGCGGATGGTTTGAGTCGGGTGTCCATGGGTAGCCTAGCTCATTTTGATGGTGGTGGTATGAAAATGGCTAGGGCGGTGCATAGATTGGGAGTTAGGTTGGAAGAGGTTGGTGATGATGGTGTTGTGGTTATTGATGGGTCTACATCTTCTTTGGTTGATGAGGTGATAGCAAAACAAGATCTTGACTCTTCCTTGCTTGAATTGAAGGCCTTGGTGAAAGAAGGAAAAGTAGAGGTTTCCTCCCAAAGGGGAGATGGTGCCCTCAGGTACCAAGGTAGGTTATGTGTTCCTTGTGTTGATGGTTTGAGGAAAAAGATCCTTGATGAGTCCCATAATTCTTCTTATTCTATTCACCCTGGTTTCTCCAGAATGTATAAAGACTTGAGGGATGTGTATTGGTGGGGAGGCATGCAGAGGGAAATTGCTAAATTTGTTTCTGGTTGCCATAGTTGTCAACAACTCAAAGCTGAATATTGGAGGCCGGGTGGCCTAACCCAAGACATAGAGATTCCTACTTGGAAGTAGGAAGTGATTTTAATATAGATTTTGTGGTTGGGTTGCCCAAGACTATGAGAGGTTTTGATTGCATTTGGGTTGTGGTTGATAGGATGATTAAATTGACTCACTTTCTACCAGTTAAGACTACATATGGGGATGAAGAGTATGGAAGGTTGTACATCCATTAATTAGTGAGGTTTCATGGGATTTCTTTGTCCATCATATCAGATCGTTTTGGAGGTCTTTCCGAAGGGGTCTTGGTACTAAAGTTCACCTTAGTACGGCCTTCTACCCTCAAACGTATGGCCAAGCCAAAAGGACAATTCTAACCCTTGAAGATAGCTTAGGGAATGTGTATTAGAGTTGAGAGGTAGTTGGGATGACAACCTTTGATTGAGTTTGCCTACAACAATAACTATCACTCTAGCATCGGTATGACTCCATTTGAGGCTCTTTATGGGAGACGTTGTAGATCACCAGTTGGCTGGTTTGAGGTTTGAAAGGTGGCTTTATTGGGGCCGGACCTGGTTGTGGAGGCTCTTGAGAAGGTTAATATGATAAGGGAAAGGTTGAGGACAACCCAAAGTCATCAAAAATCTTATGCCGATGTAAGAAAGAAAGACCTAGAATTCCAAGTGGGTGATTGGGTCTGTTTGAGGGTTTCTCCAATGAAAGGTGTGGTCTGATTTTTAAAAAAGGGGAAGTAGAGTCCAAGGTATGTTGGTACTTATGAGATGATAGGGAGGATTGGCAAGGTAGTTTATGAGTTGAAGTTGCCTAGTGAAATGTGTTTGGTTCACCCGGTGTTCGATGTCTCTATGTTGAGGAAATGCGTTGGTGATCCTAATGCCATTATGCCTCTTGATGTTGTGAATGTTTTTGAGGAGATATTGACTTATGAGGAGTTTCTGGTTTAGATCTTGCATAGGCAAGTAAAGAGATTGAGGAACAAAGAGGTGGCATCCATTAAGGTCCTTTGGAGGAACCAATAAGACAAAAGTGCTACGTGGGAGGTCGAAGCGGATATGCAAAAGCGGTAACCTTATTGTTTCCACTTCACTAAATCCTAAGGTACTAATCCTAATTCCCCTATGTGATTTCAAGTCTCATATTTCAGACCCTATGTCATTCATAGGAATTCATGTTTAAGTTGGTAAAGTTATAATGATTTTACACTTATATTGAGAATTTGAAAGTGGTGTTTTACATGTTATATTACATTCTTATTGGGGATGATTTGTTGATAATCACTCTTGTCTTGTATGTCTTTTTTACATTCAGGGACGAATATTCCCATGGGGGAGATATTGCAACAACCCCAACAAAGTGCCCGAAAATGTGCTTCGGAATGCCCAAAATTTTAAATTTCATATATCTAAAAATTCATGCGCGATATCGAAAATTCAACTTAATATTCTTGTTTAAAGGGTCAAAATTGTGGGGGAAAGGGTCTAACCTCGATTCTAAATCAATCAAATCACAATTTCAAATTTCCAAAAAACCAATTTCTAGAGGCAGTCCGCAACAGCTTCGCGATGCGCCTCTGTCACATAGCAGTGTTAATTTTGCCCAGTTTTGTTGTCTTGGTCCAAGACTTTTAAGTCTGGGGCCTAAGTGTTCCCAAATATATTTTTACGTATACTTAGCCTTATTTCACTATCATATCATCATAAACATTTCCCAATACTCACCAAAACACTTAGTCATATTTTGACTCCATAATTCAAACCTCAAAACCCTCATCTTGAACTAAGGATTTCCTTCAAGCTTCAAGCCTCCATTTTCAATCTTCACCAAGAACTTCCCCAAAGCTAAGGTATGTGGTCTTGAACCATTGGTTCCTTTCATCCATGGTGCCTAAGTCTCCTTTTTACTAATATTGCATAATTTAAAGTTGATTTTACATATGGGTCTTGTATATTAAGAAATTTATTGCAGAGTAATTTGAATTCTTGAAAGTGTGGTTGTTTTAGCATGTTTTGAGCTCTAAATCTTGGATCTAATGTTGGATTTGATGAGGGATTTTGATGTGAATGTC
>JAABOM020050290.1:0-15766 GCA_011800125.2 Solanum clarkiae | reverse complement strand
ACCTTACTCTAATTGGAAACAATTTACTTTTAAAATTCTCTTTTGATGAAATAATTCTCAACCACACAAATATCAAAGAATGATTTTAGACAACAAATTTTAAAAGTTTTTCTGTTTTACTTAAACATCATGTCAAGTTAAAGGATGCCATATAAATGGAGGGAGGGAGTATTATATCAAATATTCAAGAAACTATGTACATGAAATATTTAATGTTACGGAGAGACTATGAGTTCACCTGCACCATAATTTACATATACTAAATTTTTTCATATTTTAATTTGACTTGATATAGAGTTTAAAAAAATAAAGAATTTTTGAATTTTCTAATATAAAACTAATTAAAACAGGTTTAACAAATCAAAATTCCTTTAATTTTGTGGTTTTAACATGTAATTATGTGTTTTTGTTAAAATTAAGGAGTTGCCAAAATAGAAAGGCGAAACCATCTATAGTCACATAAAGTTGATAACAACTTTCGCTTAGATACATCAACTAAATTTGTTCATTTTATGCATCTCATGTCGAACATTTCTGACAATTTTTACTTACTTGAAACGTTGCGTATTTTGCACTTATTTTGAACATGTGAAAAAAGCTTAAATTTTATAGTTTTATTTTTTCATTTAAACAAAAGAAAATGAAAATACTTAAAAGATATACTCTCTTCTTCTTCATTGTTTCAAACAAAAATTAGTGAGCTCCATCACCACCGGTAGCTAAAAAAATTTCTCACCATTTTTTATCACAAAATCCGACAACCTATCATTATCAACAACCAAAACAAAAGAAACACACACACACAAATATATTTTCTTAAAGTAATTAACTAAATAGTTTTTTAAATAGATTTTTACTCATAACATATTTTTTAATAATTTTTTTTTTATATACATGTCATATGTCTTTCTTACATTTTTTACTTTGACCCATTATCTAAGAGTGTGTTACACTCTGCTTAATATTTTTGTTGATTATTAAAAAAGTGCCAACTTGACACAATAACATGCTAGTATGAGTACTTAAAATGAACAATGTATATTTGAAGTGTCCAAGTAAAAGCTAATTTGAAAAGATTGTTGACAGGTTTCCTCACATAGAGAAGAAATATTTAGAAAAAAAAAGTGAGACGAATAAATTGAAACAACAAAAAAGAATTGTTAACTCATGAGAGAAATATTATCCAATACATACTATTTAATGGAATCATACCAATTCTATCAACCAATGGAAGACTCTAACTAAAAATAAAAATTGTTATATATTGAAACATAAAATTCTATGTGAACACAAGTTGCTTTTGAACAAAAATATTAATGTTTTCAAATTCATAATTGTTGTTATTTTTGTTTCAATTTATGTGACTTTTTTTCATTTTTTTAAATTCAGAATTTAATTTTGACCATTTCTGAACATAAAAAATAAAAATTTTGAAATAAAATTTAAGTATTTAAAAATTATATAAAAGAATATCACAAATAATTTTTTTTTAAAGAAATATCTGAAGACATATGAAAAAACATGACCAATGAACGGTTTTCTCAAAATTCATCATATAAATTTAGATGGAGCGAATAACACCATAGCCGATATAATTTCTCAACATATATTATATTAAAAACATGATTGGAAGAAATTAAAGTATAACATCATTTGAGTCAATTCTTCGGATGGTCATCCATATTCTGAGAATTGCCTACAAAATCACTTCTTTCTTAATCTATTACTACTGATTAACTAACCCTATTTTCTCCGCTATCATAACAGAAAATTTTGACTCTGATATTATATTTTTCACAGTCCAAAGATATGACATGTACTGTCCATTTTTAACTTAATGGACCTCATGAATTTATTCCTTTGACTTGTTTTTAGTGTAGCTTAGGATAAATAAGTGAAGTATTTGGTAGGGGCATTATGAATGTCTCAAAGAACAGCTTTTATACCCCCAAATCCCATCTTATGATAAGCATGTTGTTGATAAAAACAATTAAACATGAAGAAGAAAAAGAATTGCAGATGTTAACCTAAAAAAAGAAGTGTAGATAGTGGAGAGTGGACCTATAAGTTGTGCCAAAGTGGGACCGGGTGTTACACATTTTATCGAAGAAAGACAAAAATTTGATGGTGATTAATGAGATGGATGGACTCTGCTGAGACAATCCTCATCCCTTTGATCTAGATTTTGGGGTGTGAGTTAGGCCTAAAACCTAATTTTATACCTTTGCTTTTTTACATTTTTGTGTACAATGTCTTTTTCAAATTTTCACTTTTTCCTCATTTTCTGACCAAATCATGACTAATTATTATTATTATTATGTGGAGGCAAACAATTTGAAGCTTTAACATAACACACACAATTAAAAGATGTCAGCAAAAGATTTCACGGATAGATCTAGAGACCGTTACCAAAAGATACAATTAAAATTTCTTTTTTTCTTGGTTAATTGTTTGGTGATTAAGATACAACTAAATTATATTGCCTCACAGTACTATAGAACAAATAACTCTTTATTTATAAAGTAAAAAAACTGAAAATAATTCTCAAACATATATATATGATGTAATAATAAAATAATCGTTAGTTTAACGTTTCTTTTTCTTTTTTCTGGTTGAAGAGTGAGTGAAAGCTTCCTTTGAATGCCAAAAGTAATATTAGTAATGATGAAATGGTCCATGCTCGCCCCGATATCATTATTCATTCCATTACTTTAGCACTTTAAGATCTATACCAACGTTAAACATGATAGCAATTAATTGTCTCTACTTTAAAAGTGCAAATTAATTAAGAGTTTCTTATTAAAGGTAATTTTATTTTTATTTTTTAATTCTAATTCTACTTTTTCATATAACTTGTGTGTGAGCGTGAATTGCGCAGATTTTAAATAATTTCATGAGTAATCTTACACTTTTCACTAGCAAAAAGTGTCAGACCGATTATTCTGCCTCTCAATACTAGAATAGAGAGGAAAAATCACAATGTATTTGTCTTCATTGATTTAAGTGTGAGATCTCTTTTTGAAGGTGAAGTGCTCAATCTACTTCGTGTTGAACATTAATTTTACATATTAAACTTGAATTTGATGGTCAAATTAAATTGATTTGGATGAATATTAATTTACCTATTAAAAAACGGACGTAGTGAAGTTTGGATGTATATTTTGCATATTCTTAAATTAAAATTAATTTCATGAAAAAGAAAAGCGAATAAAAATGGGAAGAAGAAAACTAACCATAATTATGTTTAGGCTTGGGGAATTGGTTGCAAACATTGTGCGGCCTCATTGCATCGCGAATTTGCTTAACCTTTTTAATTGAGTTTAGAATGTTCCTGATGGACTCTAAATCGTCATTGCACTTGTCCAATGCTTCTAGAAGTTTCCTTCTCTTTATCTCTGTATTTCTGGAGGGGCAATGTATTTCCTCCTGCAGCCCCATCAGCCGTGCCACTAATGCTACTGGCTCTGCTTGCATTTTGGGTAACTTTACCTCATCATCCTTTTTGTGTTCCACCACTACTGCTACTTCCCCTTGCTTTCTGGTTCCAGAGGTAAGACGTTTAGTCTTCTTTTGGTATTTGGAGATTAGTTGAATGATGCCTGACATACAACCACTAGACTTCATCACAACATGATCGGTTTCTCGGCGACTTTTTGATGCCGCAACAGAATCTTGCCTCTTTAGCATTGTTGATTTCTTATGCAAATTGTGTCTGTCCGAGAGAGATTTCTTCTACTTGATTGAAGCTGGACGCTTTATATTTTGGTGAGTCTTATTGGAACCTCTCTCCTCTTTCCTCAACTTTGGGTGAGACAACCAACATGTATAGGTCCCACCAGTAATCTTGCTTTACACAACTTTTTTTTTTAATAATTTGTTGGTCCGAAGTTTGTATTGGAGCCTCTACTAACTATACATCATGCATTTTAGATAGAAGGATCTGTATGGGAGGTAGAAAATTTATCCAAACCTTCTTGTCAGAAAAATTATATCTTATATATAAAATTAAATTTTAATATTATATGTATATACAAGTTTTAATTCCAATACAAATGAAAAGTGTAGCTTAATCGTCCAAGAGGTTCAACTTAACATTGAAGTTGTAGGTTCATTTCTTTCTTACATCACTTTAATGTAGTGTTTTTTTCCCCTGCTCCTTTAAGCACGGGTGATAAAACGGATTAGGTCAAATTTGAGCGGATTATAATGGGTCAAGACAACAAAATGGGTCAAAATTCAAATTTAATTTTTACTAAGTTTTACTTACTTTATTTTTTTTTTCAATATTTTAGTACTTAATTAAATTATATATGTATTTTTTTATTTTGGCTATATAATACATAATAATTTTTTAAAAGAATGTTTTAAAAATATTTTGATAAGATCTTTGTCAAATCAATTCGGGCTGAATATCAATCTAATTTTAAATGAGTTGGATTAAATTAAATTAGCTAATAAATGGACATATTAAACTTCAATAAATTAAGTGGGTAGGATTTAATTTTGTCATCGTGCTCAATTAGACTTTCTCCTTTTTCACTCTTTTTTTAGTGAGCAGTTGGGCCTATAGTAGTAGCCAGAAATTAGTTCAGCATATTCTCTTTAGTGCTCACTTGTAAGTCCAAAATAGGAAAAATAGCGAGGGAAATTTGTTTTAAGATTAAAATTATCATGAATACTTATCTTAATACTTATTTAGTAATATAAATTCCAGATTATTACCAATTATATCTAAATAATAGGCCATATATAAGCTATAAATACACTAAAATTATCAAAATAGGTCATCAAACTAAAAGTGAACTAAAATAGACTTAGTATAAATTTTTTTTTTTACACTTTTCATATTTTTTATAACGGGCCGTTAAGTGGGAAGCCGTCTAACTATAAAGTGTAAAAAAAAATTTACACTTTGTAAGTATAATTTTTTTTTTTATAATTTGTAAAGTGTAAATTGTTTTAAACTTTACCTTTTTAAACTTCTTCACAACATTTACAAACAAAACTAAATCTTCTTCTTCTTCGACGAAACGGTCCCCCCATACGGCCCCACTTCTTTCAAAATCAATATTTTATTCGATTGACCCGAATTTGGTCCCACACCCAACCCTACTAGTCCCTTCTTGAGCTCTACTTCTTCTTCACTGGTCCCCAAGCTTAAATCCGACCCCACATCAATAGGAGCATTTGAAGATTCTCATAAAATAAAAGCGCATAACAAGAATTAAATCGGGTATTTATTTCTTTTCGTCTTTTATTTATTAATTTTTCATCTTCTATTATGCGAACATTAACTACAACTCAAGAAAATAAATTGGTTTGATGGGTCTAAGTTGCCACTTCCTTTATTATAATAATGTACTGGTTTGAGGAGGGAGTTGACTGTTGTGGATTTGTTAAATGATCGTTTTGATTTAGTAGAAAGTTGGCTTGGATAGTTAAAGTATAGGTTTTCCTTATCCCCTAAATCCAAGAACATTTGAAAGTTATTAATTTGAAATACTGTGCTTAAATATGATAAAAGTGGACTAGAACGTAAGCAAATAAAAGTGGACTTCAAATTTAAACACTGTCATTAGTCTACTGATATGTATTCATTTGATTGCAATTAGTAAATACTTAAGACACTAGTTAAATTAAAGTAAATACTTAATAAGTATTATTAGAAACTAATAGAATTTTTTTTACAGTATATAATGGAGCACGTTGTGAATCCTGGTCCAGTTGACTATACACTTCTCCTCTCTCAGGATAAACATAAGTCAGAATTAGTATGAAAAGGTGAGATACCATTTAATAGTCTTATGAAGACAGTGCGCACAAATGATGCCTGGAATTTATTCCGTGTCTGATGTTATGAGCGTATTGAGGAGATCCTACATAGTTTTGGCCTGTATCATATAGTTTCCGTAGGTAAGATGCAATATGATCGTGCCCTTATTACGGTCATGGTTGAGTGTTGGCGTCCAGAGACTCATTGTTTTCATTTACCGTTCGGTGAGGTCACGATTACATTGCAAGATGTGTAGGTCTTGTTTGGCTTGCGCATCGATAGTGACGCTGTGTACTTGCAGGATGCTGCACAAAAGAGTCAGTCATGACGTACTTTATTAGAGACACTCACACGATACGCTATAGCACCTACCAATATGGATGGTGCAAGCCGGGTGAGGATACATAGCATTACTGGATACTTGCGAGATCAATTACAGGTAGACTCAATAGGGGATGCTACTCCGGTGGAGAAGATTGAGAAAATAGCTAGACTTTACTTACTTGTTATATTGGGGGACATTTTATTTTCAAATACATCGGGAAACCTTATTAGCTTGCAATATCTGGCATTTCTAGATCCGATACAGGATGTGAGTAAGTACAGTTGGGGCAGCATAATTTTGGCCTATTTATACCGTGCATTATGTCGGGCATTTATCGGCGAGACAATTGACGTTTGTGGATTTATTCCTTTCATTCAGGTAACTTAAGTTTTATTTTTAAAAATTTAATTTAACCTTATAATTACACTTGTGCAACCAAACAATACACTTATAATTATACTATAATAAACAAACAAATAGGATATAGTAATTACTAAATTGTGTACGAATTTTATGGAACTAAATAAAATTGCCATTCACTAGTAATTCCATTCCACTAAAGTTTGCAACATTCATTTTAGTTGATAGCTAACTCTAGGCATGTAAGTACATGTAAACCATTCAAAAAGTTAACTATTACACATTCAAAAAATTAAGTACATGTAAACCATTTAGAAGGGAAAGATACTGTAGTATTAATTGTATTTATTATACAGGACTAGGAAGTGACATTAATTATTAGGAAATGAAAATGTGGATTAGGAATATTGGGAATAAAGTTAAGTTATACAGTATGAATACACAAGGGTGGAGTATTATAGCTACTTGTAGCCCCAAAATGATTTAATTTATGCGCCTAAGTGTAAGGAACAGGACATAAATTTACTATAGTTTCTTTAACCGTTCACTTGCATTACATTTCCACAAAAGGACTAAAAACAGAAGAAGAATGTAAGATATGTAGTATATCACTGGATGTCTTGCTTTAACTTCTTTAAATCCAACTTAGCAAAAGCTTGGGCACTTTCTCACAGTTTAAGGGTTTCAAGTGTCGTTCGAAAATATCCTCTCTATCTCTATGAGATAGTGTTAAGGTCTGTGTACATTTTGTCCTCCATAAACCTCACTTGTAGGATTTCACTAGGTATGTTGTTGTTGTACTAAACCGTGTACTAATTACTAAGATAGTAATTCCTAATGCTTACTTAATATGTGCACTAATCTTTGTTCACCCACAAAATAATATTCATCAACTTGAGAAAATGCAAATCTCCTGAAAGTTTCCTCATCATATATTTTGAGCTTAACAAACATTTCCTACATCTCTTTATCAACTAAAATCAGGCTTTTTCATCTATGAAGTTTGATATAACATCTAATTCAAAATAGAAATTTAAATATATACATTGTCTATTTTGGAATGTTGAATAAGAACACTTGATGAATTAGTTAAAGTATGTGCAAAATGACATATTTTTGTTATTAAACATGAAAACTAAATTGTTTTATTTGTCACAATAAGGTATGGTGTTGGGAGAGAATCTTACCTATACAACCATCAGTCTCCCTACCTCATGATGATGATGTATTGCTTTCATACGCCGGACGTTGGACACGAAGGACTGATCGAAATACTGAGTCACATCGCTCTTTTATTCCAATTAGAGATCAGCTAGACCACATGATGAAGGATCAAATATGATTTATATTTAATTTTAAATATTTTTATAATTTAGCTTTATGTTTCTAATTGTTACAATATAGTTTCAATAGACACCATGTGCTGAAATTTTACATACACTACCTCGATGTTGCACAATCAATGAGTCTTTGTAGATGGCATGAACTTAGAGATTGTTGAGGTACACGCGCCTGATAGAATAATGCGTCAGTTTGATCGTCCCTAGCACATGCCTACTATGCCTAGTTAGGAAATTGACCACCATATTCATGATCAACATAAGAGGCTTGGACCGAAGGTTCGTGAGATACTGGATAAACATTTTCATGGTTGGGGCAATTGACATCAGAGTTTAGTAGTTGAGGTGGATGGTGATACTAGTGAGGTGGGAAATAGACAGTGGTATATGCGATATGGACGGTTGATTATAGGCAGGCCTGTATTAGAGATTGATGTAGCACCAGGCTTTGTTCATTCTGCTAGTACTAGCATTGCTATTGAGAGGACTTTTTAAATTATACAATCTTGCATCACAATGGCAGCTGGACACAATTTCAGCTTCACATGGTGAGGAGGTTGCTCAAATTGTTAGAGATATATTGTGTGAGACTGAAATACATTTTAGTGTGCCCTTTTTTAGGGAAATCCCTTGTTTGAGCATGTATGTGCTCTAAGACGGGGATGTCCTCCTGACCCTAGGCATAGAGATGGTCGAGGAAGAGGACGTGGGGGTGGAGAGGACGAGGACGTGCTCGAGGACGCGACATGGGTGGTTTACATATTCATCCAAATATAGAGGTAGAGGTTGGGGTAGAGGCTAGAGGTTTGCATGATTATTCTGCCGTAATGGATCTTTTAAATATGCCATTTCATGATAATTCAAGATTGACTATAGGCATTGGATATTATATACCAGATATGCCGGTGTGTTTTGAAAACTATTTTAATTTGTAATATTTGTAATTTGTAATTGATTCATAACTATTTATATATTCTTGTAGGGGACATGTGGTACTGCTCATTGTGTCACTGAAGATACTGCTCCTAGTAGCACTAAGGATTTTATGGAAGGACTATTTGATGATCCGATCGATTCGCAGGTTGTATTTTTTTCTAATAACTCATTATTTGATGATATATTAATAGCAACTTTAAATTTATTTTTAGATTCATACTATGAGGCCTTCATCCACCGTAGATCCTAGTTCCATGATGGCTATAAAAGGTGGTGTTCTGACTATTACTGGAGATCCTGGTGAGGAACATGTAACAAATTTCATATCCTCAATCTCCCCGTTTTGTACATTCTTTTGGAGAAAATCTGTCCGGAGTTGAACAACTTAAATTAGAACTTATGAAAGATCTCCCTCCAAGCCGTACATACGACTTTCATCGAATACGGCTTTCCGCAGAATTCTATAGTGACATGTAGAAACATATAGAAAAACAACTAAAGGGGGTGGTGTCCTGGAACTGTAAACTCTATTCTTCATTTAGAAAAAAACTTAATAACGATGATGAAGTTGTAAAGCAGTAGGGGAAACATATGCAACCAAACCTTGATATATTTTACAAAAATGTCAAATTAAGTATATAATTCTATGTTGTAATAGCAAATATACAAAAAAGTGAGGAAGAAGCAGAGAAAGATAACTGTTAGAACGAAATGACCTTTAGAGATTGTTACCTTCCTATAACTCCTTCATTGAGAATATATCTGAGGCAAAACATTTGATCTTCCTTTGTCAGGGTAGATGAAAGTGAATCACTTAACTTGACATCTTTTTAGCGGAGTGACAATTTCTAGCATGTTAACAGGCCTAAAAAATGTGACATGAGGGACCTGTTTCCATGTTGCTCGGACTCTCTAAACATGTTGCCGCACTCATTGACATTTTTGAAGAGTCTGAGCAACATAATGGTCCTGTTTTGTATCTAAAGAACTAACAGGCAGGTTAGGCTTAGTGCTCTCTCTCTCTTGAAAAAGGTTTAGCCCCTGTACATGACATTTTGCATATGAAAGAATTGAAAAACAGATGCAATGGATGTCTGAACTTGTTTCTAAGAGCCTAATCTTTTGCATGATCTAATGAAAGAATCAAAATTAACCTCCCTGGTTACAATGTGCTGCTTTCCTACTTTTTTTTTTCTTGTTTTGTTCTTTTTTTTTTGCAGTCCAAATGGTATTATCCTTTGGTTTAGAGTCATTGGAGAATATACTTGAAATTTCTGAGGGATTTTTGTTCTTTAGGACTAGGAGTTAAATTTTAATATCATTGAACGGGATATTGTTGAATTGAGTTGTGACTAAAGAATATTGATGTACATATGTAGAGTCGTTTAGCCTACTTCGAGTAGAAAATTGCCATGAATTTAAGTCACAAATACCCTTCTTTAAAAAGTCACAAGTACACTAAAGTTACACAAATAGGTCATGAATTTAAAAGTGAACAAAAATAGGCTTAGTGTAAAAGTTTTTTATACTTTTCAATTTTTTTGTAACGTGTCGTTAAAAGGGAGCCATTTACTATGAAGTTGATCATGACCGGCGCTAAGGAGGAGAACCCCAAAGTAAAGCTTCCTAGAATTTTACAAAAAATCGGGCAAAGTTTCCTCTGTTTTTAGGCCTATTTACCTGTCTCAGAACTTAGCAACATAACTACTAAATATTCAAGGTAAGTGACCATATCAATTTTCAATCCATTCTCCACGCAATAATACTAGCTCATCGCTAGCAATAGGAATAACTCAAGCTCAGTCAGACATCTAGAATAACAACAGAATACTCGTGACTCTAAATAAAGAAATGATTATAGAACGACTCTAAGAATTCAAGGAAAGACCCATAACAAAACTAGCCTTATTTCACCACACGAAAAATAGTCTTAGACTTTCTACTTCCTATCCAATTGATGATATACATATGTTATATCTAAACCATGAGTAATTCAATTGGTGCAATATATTATTTTCACCTTATTCATACAATCTAATCATCTGATTCCTTGCTTGAACTTATACTCAAATCAGTGAGTAGCTAAACCTAACATAGGCTTATTGTACACTGTAGCTCTCAAAGGTTTGATTTGCTAACTTCATAAAGTTCCCCGTAAAATCACAATCCGAATTTTTTCTTAAATTTCAGAAATATCAGTTAATCCCAAATCTATTGATAGGTCATATATAATGATACTCCGGTCAAAGAACAAGATTATATTACTTAATAGAGGTTGGTGAAATCCAAATATGCGTCCAAATTTCTTAGCGCACATTTTGAAAGAGTTGAAATTGATAGGACCTTTCTCTGTTATTTTTTTGTTAGTGCACAACTCTTTTTTTTTTCCCAGGTAGCAGCGTTGCTGCTTTAACCAAAACCCCCTCTTTACTTGTAATTTGCTTTTATCCTTTTTCTTTTTTAATTCTTTTTCTATTTATTTTTGGCAAAGACAATTATGCCCCCCTTTTTATTTAAACAGGTTATGAGTATTGACTATTTTTTGGCTTTGGAGTATGATGGAATAAAGCAAAATGGCTCTTTAAACTGTCTGCGCTTCTTTTATTTGTGAAGTAGCAGTTAGCCAATGCAACTTTCGACGCTCCTCATGGGTCATCTGGAAACAGTCACTTTATGTTTTTAAACATAAGGGTTAGGCTGCGTACATCCGACCTCCCCACCCCACAATGAGCGGGAGCCTTTTGAGGCATTGGGGTATGTTGTTGTTGTTGTTGTTATGAGTATTAAGAAAGTGTAAAAAAAATTTATCCTTTGTAAAGTGTAAAAAAATTTTACACTTTACAAAGTTTGCAGCTTTTCCATATTGATTATTACTTCCCAAAGTTTGGTGTTGGAGCAATTGCATTATTACTTCCTACTGTTGCTCCGGATGATAAACTTGCGTTATGTTGTTGACTTTCATCTAATCTTTGCATTTTCTTAATGGTAGGTCTAATTTAATGCTCTAAAAAATGCATAAGAGTACTTATGTAGGATGTTAGAGTATTTATACAAAGCTATCTGCATGCCCAGATTAAGTTGTTTACACTTATTTGATGATCTTTGAATATCATTGACCATATATGAGAACAATTAGAATATTATTACTTATGGATTATTGAGTTGACTTCTTTAAAAAGTCACAAAGAGTTGTGCCATGAATTGAGTTGTTGAAAATGAGATGTTTCTTCAAAATTACCCTTCTTTACATGTGCTGTTTTGTTGATTTTCTGCTCGAAAGGTTGAATTTTGAGAAGGATTTAGAGTATTTTATTTCACTGTTTGGATGATTTTTTGCTCAAGTTGTGTTGTTAAGAATTATATTTGCACACGGAAAATGATTTTTTGTATACTCACTATTTTTTGAATTGTTTGTTTGTGAAAAATATCCTTCTGATTTTACTCATTTTGCAGGGAGCAATCATAGTGGATCAGATTGCAAATATTACTCAGGCAGAAGACTATGTTCCATCATTTGAGACTCGGGCAAGTTTGGAAGTGTTATCTTTTTGCATATAATTGCAAAAATTGGTTATGAAACATAATAATTTAGGAATATCTATTGATAATTCATATAATCTACTTATTGCTTCCAGGAAGTCAGGATAGTTAATAATGCTGTGAATGTGGCTGCAGAAAATTCTTCTTCGTTTGCTGAGGTAATACAGTAAATGAAGTTAGTGATAATTCTTCCTTCGAATTATTAAAAAGTTAGACATCTTTTGTCCACAAGAACAAACCTAAAGACTTAGCTCACTAGTCTCCTTTGGCAAGACTTAGATCACTAGTCTTCTTTTGTCCACAAGAACAAGTACACAAGACTTAGACCACTAGTCTCCTTTGGCAGACCAAACCTACTTCTCCTAGCAATGAAAGGATGAATGGAAAGGTATATATCAGTAAAGCCCAAGATGTTATCTCAAATGTACTCTGTTTTTTTTTTTTCGAGTTTTTGATGATATTATATAGTATAAGGATGAGTAATTTATTTGTAGTACTCTATCCTTACTTTATCAAAATAAAACTATAAAACTACAGCTCTACTACTTATATGAGTTACTAATATTTATATTAAATTATTTTTTATTTTATTTGTAGATTCATACTACAGAGCCTTCATCCATCGTTCATCCTAGTTCTACGAAGATCATAGATGATGTCGCACCGATATCCACTGGAGAATGTGAGAGGCACAGGTTTATTTTATTTATTCATCTTAAAATAATTTTAATTTGTTATTGTTTAGTAATATTTATGTTAAATTAATTTTTTATTTTATTTTTAGGTTGATACTACAGAGCCTTCATCCATCATTGATCCCAACTCTATGACGATCATCGATGATGTCACCCCGACATCAACTGGAGATCGTGATGAGACACAAGTTTATTTTATTTATTTTTGAACTTTAAACTTCGAGATAGGATTATATTTTTGAATTTTAAATTTTAATTATATTATTTTATTTTGTAGATTCATACTGCATCTTCTCCACACTTATCTCCATATGCTACTTTCATTATGCCGGTGGATGATATGCCTCAAACACCTAGAATGAAAAAATTCGTTAAGAGAATTGTAAAAGAAGTGAACATGAAGGATCTTCCTGCTAAGAAAAGAAAGAAGGATAATGAAGATGATAAAGGGTACACGGGACTTAGGCCGAAAAATATTTTACGAACTTCAAAGAAGGATTGTGGAACTTAGTATTATTTGTATAGTTTAAACAAATTTGTTTAGTTTAAACAAATTATCTATTAGTTTGATTGATATATATATATATATATATATATACTACTCGATTTAGCTAGTAGTCGTGTAAAAAAAATGTTTGACGTATTCTCTTTTTTATACAAATCGAAGAAAGCATTGTCCATAATAAATTTATGATACTCCATTAGTATTTATTGTTATTCTTTTGCACTATACAAATTGCACAAAACATTGTCCATAATAAATTAGGATACTATATTACTATTTATTGGTCTTCTTTTTTAAACTATTTTACCGTAACTTAAAAATTTTAAGGACGCAAAAGTCGTTTAATATTTGAAGAATATTTTGATCAAGCAATTTTTATATTCATATTTTTATACTCTATTAATGTTTTCTAGTTCCAAGGGAATAAAGAGAAAGTTTTATCGAAACTTTTTTAGAGCAACCAAATCAAATTCATCAAATAAAAGATTACATTCGAAGAAAAATAAAAGATTACATACGAAGGGAAATAAAAGATTACATACGAAAATAAATTAACACAACCATTCTTGTTAAGTACTCCCACCATATGAAGCATTTCGAGATCGTGATGGACAGTTGCGTCGATCATGACCTATTTGTTTGCACGTTGAACACTTGCGAGTGAGTGTACTTGCTGAACGTCCATTTCATTGTGTATACGGGTGATTTTATTTTTCCTATTTTTTGTAAATATCTTTTATTTGCTATCATAGTAAAGGGACTACTAGGCCAATATGCTTCACCGCCAAGTGGATTAAATTATCCGGAATAGGCTTTTTTATAGTTATGCACACTGAATTCTGGTGCTATATACTTCCATGCTTGGTACCCAATTTGACCAAAACCTTTTATTGCATGAGAACACGAAATGTAGTATGATTGCCATTTACCACATTGATATGTTCCTTGCGATACATTTAAAATGTGTATATTACCGTCACGACCATGATGCATATGTGTCTGCACCTCAAATATATTTTTCCTTTGTTGATGATAGTTGATGAGCGTGTGACGCTGTGACTTTTTACGATTATCCTCAAATATTTTAAATAGTTTAGGCATCCACTGTTGCTTTTGTTGTAATAATTGATTGACAAATTTCGATCTTGTGACAAATCGCTTCACAATCTGATTGTAAGTGTCTCACCATTGCAGTAACTGGTAGGCCTCTGGCTGACTTAAGCAACCCATTAAATGATTCAGAACTATTTGTCGTCAGCATGCCCCATCTCCTACCTTATGTTCATTTGTCAAGATCGTTCTTCATTAATCACACATATGCCTCTGTGTTAATCTCTTTGATCACCTCCATTTTTTCTAAAAACTTTTTCTCCTGAGTATGATTTGTCGCTGCCCATAAAAGATTATTCAAAGTGGCATTTTATTTTTTTTTTAAAAGTTAACCTTCAAATGCCTTAAATAAAAACGATGATATCCAAATGGGGCCTGTGAATTTGGAGAATTATACACAGATAAAAGTATTCCATGGTCAGATATCAATGTTACAACTCGCCATCTTTACAATATGTAAGTGGAAATGATTTAAAAACAAAGTCCATGTTTCCATAATCTCATTTGCAACTATTGCAAAGGCTAAAGGTAGTATTAAACTGTTACCGTATGTTGCAACTGTAATCAACAACTTGATATCATACTTTCCATAGACATATATTCCATCAATCGATATCACCAGATGGCAAAAAAAATCCACCAATGCATGGCTTGAAACTCCAAAGAACATAGTTGAATACACCTTCGACAACATCATTGTGACGCTCGTGCATAGTTCCATTCAACTATTATTTTTTTTTAGTTGAACAACATGCGTTTTTCAATATAAATAGCACCATTCATAAAATCTTGTGGTCCACATGTCACAACCCGAAATTCAGGCATGATGACACTTACCTAACCCACCAAGGCGAGTCAGCCTAACACTTACTAATCCAAACATAACAATAATTGCAGAATATGAATAGACTAATACAACAACTAATTATATGAATACCAAACTACAACTATCCCAAGGGGCTGTTGTCACATGTATAAGCCTCTAAATATAGAATTCTCAAATAAAATATATATCTCAAATGTCTAGTTCTCAAATAGGACATAACATAATAATGAATTCCTTGAAGGTCTACTGAAGACATAAGCAACTATCTTAAGAATAATTCAGAAGCTCGATCTTGTAATGAGAAAAGTCTGACCAGAGGGATCGGGCTCGCATCCTACAAAATGTAGCAAGGGGTG
>JAABOM020050269.1:0-15768 GCA_011800125.2 Solanum clarkiae | reverse complement strand
CAATATCATGGTCAAAAGACGAGAGTCAAACTTATATCATAGATACTTAACACGTCCAACAAACACCTCTACTACATTTTCATGTCTGTAGATGATCCATTGCATGACCTATTACTTGAATGACTTGATGATGATGAAAGGAAGGTATATATGTGCCGTCTTCTTGAAAAGTATCTATAGTGTTTCAAGTTTACCACACCTTGTTGAGGGGGTGCTATACCTTAACCACCATGAATGGTAGGGGAGACAACCATAAACCAATTGAGGGGTTGAAACCTCAATCACCATGGATGATAGAGTGAGATAGCCATCAATTAAATTAAGGGGTAGATACCTCAATCACCATAGATGGTAGGGTGAGACAACCATCAACCAATTGAGGGGTTGATACCTCAATCACTATGAATGATAGGGTGAGACAACCATCAACCAAATTGAGGGATTGATACCTCAATCACCATGGATGGTAGGGCGAGACAACCATCAACAAATTGATGGGGTGATAACTCAATCACGATCGATGGTAGAGTATGAGAACCATCAGCCAATTAAGGTGTTGATACCTCAATCGCCTCTTCAAAGGGATGATAGGCCTTTGATATGATGGTATCTTGCTACACATGTAATACGTTCTACATAAGCTTGTTTACTTCAAGTATCATTCATGCATTCTATATTGCTACATGCTCATCCATTGTCTAATTATGCATTTCGATTATGTTGCCTATCTCATGTTGCATTGTATCCTACATACTTAGTACATTCAAATGTACTAATGCCCGTATGCCTATATAATGTTCTCATGTAGGGGCTGGAGCTTCTCACGATCATCCTCATCCTCCCCGTGGCTAGTGCTACCTTCACAAAGAAAGTTTGGTAAGTCCTCAACTCCGGGGATAATATCTCTTTCTTTTATATTATGTAAGGACTCTCATTATCTATTTGTATGCTTTTGACTATGAGAGTGAGCCGGGAAGTTTGTCTTATCCCCCACTCAATTCTAAGTGTAGAGGTATTGTTGGGAAAGTTATGTAATGATGCTATGAGCTTTGACTCTCTTTGACTCTTTTGATGTTTTATGATATGAAAGACTTTTCTTAGCCCTTATCCTTGTTTTATGCCTTTGATGTTGTTCAAATGCTTCCGCGACTAAGGATGTACAATGATATGTTAAGAGGCTTGCTTGGGGTCCCTTCGGGTTCCGTATTCCCCGTGTCACATCTAGGCCCTAGGCTTAGGTCATGGCAAACTTAGTATCAGAGCCCTAGGTTGTTAATGGTCCTCAATATCTAACACACCGCATCAATTAGATTCTTCTTGGTTGTGTTGTGCACCACAACTATGAGCTAGACGCTGTGAGGCGTTTTGGGAAATGTTTCCCTTCTTCATGATATATGTCATGTTATACAAGTTAGGTAAGGCTTCCCCTCTAATGAATGTTCTTTGCCATTTTTAGATCATGCCTAACACAAGAGAAAGAAGAGTCTGCACTCCCGAAGAACAACTAGCTCATGGAGAGCTCTGGGATGCTCTTACCTTGCTAGCTAGAGACATGGCTAATCAAGTCAATCAAGGGGCCCAAGCACCTCTTGCTCCTACTCCGACATCTAAGGTAAGGAACTTCATGAAGATGAACCCGTCGGAGTTCAATCGGTCTAAAGTGGATGAGGACCCTCAAGAATTTATTGATGAGGTGTACAAAATATTGTCTATTATGGGTTAGATTGGAAGAGAAGGTGAAGTTTGTGGCTTACCAACTCAAGGGGATGTCCCAAATATGGTATACACAATGGAAGGAGGAGAAGGGAATAGCAATGTGATCAATTCGAGGAATTTAAGGCTACTTTCCTCAACCGGTTCTTACCTCTTGAGCTTAGGGAGGCTAAAATGATGGAGTTCATGAATTTGAAGCAAGGGTCTGTGAGTGTGAGAGAGTATACCCTCAAGTTTAACCGACTGTCTAAATATGCTCCACACTTGGTTGCCCACCCGAGGTCTAGAATGAATAAGCTTGTGATGGGTGTATCCGATTTGGTGAATAAGGAGTGTCATGCCGCTATGTTGATTGGTGACATGGACTTGTAGCACCTCATGGAGGGGGAAACGTTGAGAAAGAGGAGAAGTGGTGAGGCCAAGAGGGCCCATTTTGATAGCAAGTTCCAAGGTCCCATGAGTGGCCGGTTTCATTAAGGCCAAGGGTCTTCTCATACTCCTAATAGATGGTTTGCCAATGACTACCCAAGGGCCTATGGTGATGGTGGTATAGTGCTTAATGCTATGTGTCCAAAATGTGGTAGAGGCATGGTGGCCCATGTTTAAGAGAACCTAATGTTTGCTATAGTTGTGGAGAAATGGGCCACATAAAGGTTGATTGTCCTCGTAATCAAAACAAGGGTAAGGATGTTTGTCCACAAGGTTATGGTGCAAATGCTATTTCTTTGGGGGAGAGAAGGCCAACAAGGTGGTGCCCTAAGGCACAATCAGTTCTATGCTCTTCAAGGGAGGCAAGAGGTAGATGATGTACCCGATATCATCACTAATATGTTAAATGTCTTTTATTTTGATATTTATGCATTGATAGACCTGGGTGCCACTCTTTCTTTTGTTACTCCTTTTGTTGCCAAAAAGATTCATGTTGAGCCCGAATTGTTGTGTGAGTCTTATTAGGCGTCTACTCTCATTGGAGCATCTATTGTTACTAGAAAGGTCTATAGAAGTTGTCCCATTTGCATTATAACGCCTTGTGATCTTGTTGAGTTGGATATGATGGATTTTGATGTCATTCTTGGTATGGATTGGTTGCATGCATATATGCCTCTATTGATTGTAGAACCCGTAGGGTTAAATTCCAATTCCCAAATGAACCCTTCCTTGAGTGTGAGAGTCATGATGTTGTGGTCAAGGGTAGGTTTATCTCTTGCATTAAAGCCCAAAAGTTGATCTCTAATAAGTGTCTCTATCATCTTGTGAGGATTAGGGATATGGAGTCCAAAGTACTTCCTATAGAGTCAGTTCTGGTGTTTAATAAGTTTTTTGATGTCTTTCCAAATGACCTTCCCGGTGTTCCTCCCGAAAGGGAAATAGACTTTGGTATAGACCTCCTTCTCGATACTCAGTCTGTTTCTATTCCCCCTTACCGTATTGCCTCGGCGAAGTTAAAGGAGTTGAAGGAGCAATTGAGGGACTTTTTGGAGAAGGGTTTTATTAGGCCTAGCCAATCACCTTGGGGTGCACCAGTGTTGCTTGTAAAGAAGAAAATGAGTTTCTTAGAACGTGCATTGACAACCGATAACTTAATAGGGTCACCATAAACAATAAGTATCCTCTACCAAGGATTGATGATCTATTTGACCAACTTCAAGGGGATAGTAACTTCTCTAAGATTGATCTTTGGTTCGGGTATCATCAAGTGAAAGTGAGGGAGTGTGATATTCCCAAGATGGCCTTTCGTACTAGGTATGGGCATTATGAATTTGTAGTTATGTCTTTTGGGTTGACTGACGCACTGGCTATCTTTATGGATCTTATTATTAGGGTCTTTGAACCCTACCTTGATTTGTTTGTTATGGTTTTCATTGATGATCTCTTGATATACTTTCATAGTGAGGACGAGCATGTGAGTCTTTTGAGGGTAGTACTACAAAGATTGAGGGAGGAGAAGTTGTGCTCTAACTATGAGAAATGTGAATTTTTGTTGAAAGAAGTTGCCTTCTAGATCATGTGGTGCTGGGGGATGGTATCAAGATAGATCCTAGGAAGATGGACGTGATTAGAAATTGGCCTAGACCTTTGACCCTATCGGATATTAGGAGCTTGTTGGGCTTAGCGGGTTACTACTAGCTATTTGTAAATGAGTTCTCTTCTATTGCTTCTCCTATGACTAAGTTGACCCAAAAGAAGGATAAGTTAGTGTGGACCGCTGAGTGTGAAAAGAGTTTCCAAACCTTGAAGGATACGCTTGTCTCCACTCCTATCTTGTCTCTACCGGAAGGTTTGGAGGAGTTTATTGTGTTTTGTGATGCCTCACTAATTGGTTTGGGTTGCCTTTTGATGAAAAATGGTAAGGTGATAGCCTATGCCTCTAGACAACTCAAGGTGCATGAAAAGAATTATCTTACTCATGATCTTGAATTGGCCGCCGCAGTATTTGCTTTGAAAATTTGGCGTCATTATTTGTATGGGGTGCATGTTGATGTGTTTACCGATCATAAGAGTCTCCAATATGGGTTCACTCAAAAGGACCTCAACTTCAGACAAAGAAGGTGGTTAGAGCTTCTTAAAGATTATGATATGAGTATGCAATATTACCCCGGTAAGGGTAATGTCGTGGCTAATACTTTGAGTGGGGTGTCTATGGGTAGCCTATCTCATGTTGATGATGGGGGCAAAGAGGTAGCTAGAGAGGTTCATCGGTTGGCTAGATTAGGGGTTAGGTTGGAAGAGGTTGATAATAGTGGTGTTTTGGTTATTGATGGTTCAAAATCTTCCTTGGTTGATGAGGTAAAAGCAAAGCAAGATCTTGACCCCTCCTTGTTAGAATTGAAGACCTTGGTGAGAGATGGCAAGGTGGAGGTTTTCTCCCAAGGGGGAGATGGTGACCTTAGGTACCAAGGTAGGTTGTGTGTACCTAATGTTGATAGCTTGAGAAAGAGGATTCTTGATGAGGCTCATAATTCTTCCTATTCTATTCACCCTGGTTCTACCAAGATGTATAGAGATTTGAGGGATGTGTTTTGGAGGCAAGGTATGATGAAAGATATTACCAAATTTGTATCTAGTTGTCATAGTTGCCAACAAATCAAATCCGAATACTAAAGATCGAGTGGCCTAATCCAAGATATAGAGAATCCTACTTGGAAGTGGGAGGAAATTAACATGGGTTTTATGGTTGGGTTACCTAAGACATGAAGGAGTTTTGATTCTATTTGGGTTGTGGATGATAGAATGACGAAGTCGGCTCATTCCCTATCGGTCAACACTACTTATGAGGCTAAAGATTATGCTAGGTTGTACATTCATGAATTGGTTAGATTGCATGGGGTACCCTTGTCTATCATATCGGATCATGGTGCTTAATTCACTTTTCACTTATGGAGCTCCTTCCAAACAGGTCTTGGTACCAAGGTAAAGCTTAGTATGACCTTTTACCCTCAAACGGATGGCCAAGCCGAGAGAACTATCCAAACTCTTGAGGGTATGCTTAGATCTTGTATTTTGGAGTTTAACGGTAGTTGGGATGATCATCTTCCACTCATTAAGTTTGCTTACAATAATAGCTATCATTCTAGCATTAGTATGGATCATTTTGAGGCTCTTTATGGTAGACGTTGTAGGTCCCCGGTTGGATGATTTGAGGTAGGGGAAATAGCATTGTTGGGTCCGGATTTGGTTATGGAGGCTACGGAGAAGGAAGGTTGATTAGAGAAAGGTTGAAAACATTCCAAAGTCGTCAAAAGTCCTATGCCGATGTGAGGAGAAGAGATCTTTAATTTAAGCTTGGTAATTGGGTCTATTTGAAGGTATCACCCATGAAGGATGTGGTTCATTTTGGTAAGAAAGGTAAATTGAGTCCAAGATATGTCAGTCCTTATAGGGTGTTGAGAAAGATTGGCAAGGTAGCCTATGCGTTGGAGTTGCCTAGTGTAATGTACTTGGTTCATCCGGCCTTTCACGTATCCATGTTGAGGAAAAGTGTGGGTGATCCAAATGCTATTGTTCCATTGATGTTGGGGTATTGTTGAAGACATCATGACCTATGAAGAGATTCCAGTAGAAATCTTGGATAGACAAGTGAAGAGGTTGAGGAACAAGGATGTAGTTTCCGTTAAGGTCCTTTGGAGGAATCAACAAGTCGAAAGTGTCACATGGGAAGCCGAGGCGGACATGCAAAAGTAATATCCCTATCTCTTCCATTCTAATCAAGCTTAATATACTAAGTCTAAGTCTCCTATGTTATTCCATGTCTCATGTGTTAGCCCTATATGTCATTTGCATGCATTCATGTTTATGTTGACAAGTTCTTGGTGATTTTAACACTTATGTTGAGATTTTTAAAATGATGTTTAAGTACATTATTATATTCTTGTTGAGGATGATTTCTTCACGATTACTCTTACTAAGTATGTTTTTGTGACATTTGGGGATGAATTTTCTCAAGGGAGAGATATTGAAACGATCCCAAAAAGTGCCTGAAAATGTGCCTTGGAAGTGCCAGAATTAGTAATTTCCACATCTCTCAAAATCCATGTGTGATATTGAAAATTCAACTTCATATTCGTGATCAGAGGGAAAAATTGAGTGGAAAATGGGTCTAACCCTGATTTTAGAGCAACTGTATCAAAATTCAGAATTCCCAAACTATAAATTCAGTGAGCTATGTGTGTCCCTGGCGCAACGCTGCCAGGGTGCGCAGATGTATATTTTTTTTGCCCAGTTTTGGTTGTTCGGTCCAAGGCTTTTGGATCTTGGGCCTAAGTCTTCCTATGCGTAAAAATACCTATACTTAGTCATATTTCATCTTCATATCATACACGACATCCCCAATACTCTCTCAAACACTTAGACAAATCTCTCAAAATTAAGGGTCCCAAACTCATTTCGGATCTTAAGGAATTCACTCAAGGTTCAAGTTCTCAATCAAACCTTCATCAAGAGATTCTCCAAAGTTGAGGTATGTGGTTTTCAACCAGTGGGTCCTTTCACCCATGGTGCCCAAGCTTCCTTTTTACATAAATTTCATGTTTCTAAGTTGATTTACTTATGGGTCTTACTTACTATGAATTTTACTATGAACTATGTTGGGGTTTCATAAAAGAATGACTATTTAAGCATATTTGGAGCTATGAATCTAGTATCTATTTTGAGATTTATGAAGGTTTTCAATGTACATTGCATGAGGGTATTACTAAGTATTGGTGGGTTGATATACTTCAAGTATTCTTGCATGATTTCACTCTTCAATTGCGTGGTTTTACACTAGCATTGCACAACCACCAATTGTTTGATAAAATATCCGATTTAGGGTTCTTGGACTACTGATGATTCATTAATGACCTATAACTTGAATGACTTTATGATGTTGAAAGGAAGGTATACATGTTTTGTCTTCATGAAAAGTATCTATAGTGTTGCAAGTTAACCATACCTGGTTGAGGGGGTGCTATACTTCAATCACTATGGATGGTAGGGTGAGACAATCATTAACCAATTGAGGGTTATCCTCAATCACCATGGATGGTAGGGCGAGAGAACCATCAACTAAATTGAGGGATTTATACCTCAATCACCATGGATGGTAGGGTGAGACAACCATCAACCAATTGAGGGGTTGATACCTCAATCACCATGGATGGTAGGGTGAGACAACCATCAACCAATTGAGGGGTTGATACCTCAATCATCATGGATGGTAGGTTGTGACAATAATAAAATAATTGAGGGGTTGATACCTCAGTTGCCTCTCCAAGGGGGTGGTAGGCCTTGGACATGATGGTCTCTTACTACATATGTAATATATTCTATATAAGCGTGTTTACTTCAAGTATCATTCATGCATGCCATATTGCTATATGCTCATCCATTTTCTAATTATGTATTTCGATTATGTTTCCCATCTTTTGTTGCATTGCATCCTACATACTTAGTACATTCAAACGTACTAACGTATACTCTATGCCTACATGATGTTACCATGTAGGAACTGGAGCTTCTCATGATTATCCTCATCCTCCCCATGGCTAGTACTACCTTTACAAAGCAAGTTTGGTGTGTCCTCAACTTCAGGGATGATATCTCTTGTTCTTGTGTTATATAAAGACTCTCATTATCTATTTGCATGCTTTTGACTATGAGGGCGACCCCGAAAATTTTTCTTGGACCCCGCTCAATTCTAAGTGTAGAGCTGTTGTTGGACAAGTTATATAATGATGTTACGGGCTTTGACTCTCTTTGACTCTTTTGTTGTTTTATGATATTAAAGACTTCCCTTAGTCGTTATCCTTGTTTTATGGCCTTGTTGTTGTTGAAATGCTTCCGTGACTAAGGATGTGTAATGATATGTTAAGAGGCTTGCTTGGGGTCCCCTTGTGTTCCCCATTCGTCGTGTCACGTCTAGGCCCTAGGCTTGGGTCATGACGTCATCTAACATTGAATTGTCGGTTATTATGTTCATAAGCATTGCATTCCCTCATACTTAGAATATTCAAATATACTAACACATATTTTTTGCTATATGATCTAACCATATATGGACTGAAGACCTTTGTCATCCACATCTTCATAGCTAGAGTCGACTTGTTGAAGTTTGCTTGTGGTAAGTCCTTTGTTTTAATGACTAGACCCACCTTCTATCTACCTTTTTTATGTTATGATTATCTTATGTATTTAGTTTAAGGATGAACCCGAGAAATGTCTTGGCCCCCATTCTTTCTACAACTTATAGGTATTATTGAATGTCATGTAACTTTATATATATGCTTTTTATGTTTGATGCTTGTTGATATGCCACCAAAATATGACACTTTTAATACTTTAAACTTAGAATTTTTTGTGTTCTCTAAGCGATGTTAATGGGTTTGATGTGTTTTTCAACTGTTTTAGAGGATTGGAGGATTCAGGTTGTTTTTCAGGAGTTTGTAAATTTTTGTAGCATTTTGGTGAAGTAAAAGACCACATATGGGCCAGATTAAGTCGGGAAAATTTTCTATAAATGAAACGATGATTAACATGACTGGCCATGGTTCATTCCACGACCTGTAGTCTTGTTAGGGGAAAAATGCTGGAGTTTCTGAAAGTTAATAGGACAAGGATATTCAGGAATTGTAGTCCAAACTATGAGCCATCATTAATGTCTCACACATAGAGGCCAGTTTTCAAAGAAGTAGTCTACGAATCCTCATCTATGAGCTGTAGATTTATTTATGAGTTGTACATTGGCTCATGGATGGTCCCAAATCCATTTTCCTAATCTGTGTAGGATTACTTTTTTTATGCTTATAAATAAGGTTTTTGGTTATTTTTTGATGGGAAGACTATCGGAAGACATATTGTTACTTTCTCTTGACTATTTCATGGAGATTTTGAGTTGATATAATTTGTGTTTATCTTGGGATCTTGATATTGGGATTTACGTGAAGATTTTGGATTTTATATTCTTCAATTCATTGTTGTAAGTGTTTAACTATACAAATATTAAACATGATTTCTTTATCTATAATAAACATGAGTAGCTAAATCCACAACTAGGATTGTTGGAATCATGAAGAACTAACAAAGTAAAAATCGAATAATTTATAATCCTTGAAAAGTGTGCATAAATGTAATATTTATCTTTTTGTTTTTATTACTTTTTAACGGTGACCAACGTTAGAACTCGCTTTATTTTTACTCGCCAACCGAAGGGGGTAATGAATGGGATAAGGGATAAATAACAAGATTCGATGTGAGTACTCTTGTATAATCAATGTGAATGGCCCAAAGGATAGTTGTACTAGGATTAAGGTAAGGGTTAGTAACGCGACACCCCTTGGCCCAAGTTCTGTGATGAAATTTCCTAGTTGCTTGCCCAAGGAATTAGGTGAACATAACTTACCAGTACTCCGTGCTACACACTAGAAAAGGTTAAAATTATAGGTTATACCGTGTTACAAATTCATTGGAAACATAATACTCTAGTTACTTCTCTCACTGAATTAGTAATACGTACATTCTTATTGTTCTTAGTATAGGTTTTAATTATTGCTTGTTACACATAAATCCCCCCTCTCTGAAGTAAGTTAATTAATTCCTTGAAATTGCTTTGATTATTCCATGTCTAGGCCATATTCCTTGTGGAATTGACCCCAACTATTATTAGGTTCTATATTTGAAATAGAGACCTCTTATATCTTAATTTGGGAGGTGTAATTTGGGCATAATCAAATTTTGGGGCCGTTGCCGAGGCATACAACTTTTGGATTGGTTTTATTAGGGTAACTAGAGAGTTAATCCTTATTTCCTTATTTTATGTATTTTTGTTGTTTTTGTTTCCTTTTTCAGTATGCAGGTGTAGTGCATGCCCAATACACGTAGTCCAGACAATCTCGTGACTCCATTTGATTTAGAGATACAAAGAACGCTGAGAAGAATGGACCAATACAATACCAACAATTTTGCAAACGAGGCTCTTAACTTGAATAACCAAAATCCACCACTACCACCATGTGTAGGGGTAATCAACCTCCACCAGTTCAGCAAGCAGGATTAGATGGGTAGAACAAATATCGACTTGATCCAACAATGGTGGACATCACAGGAGCGATTATGTCACCTCCACATCCGTTAGATACTGAGTTTAGTATATCAAGTGAGCTACTACAAATGTTGCAGTAGAGAGGGTTGTTTTGGGCCTACCATCAAACGATCTGCATAACCATCTACACAAAATTGTCTTCTTCTGTAAGAGTATAATAGGGCATGACAATTTTTTCATGGATATTATTGGGCTCCATGTCTTCATACTATCTCTTATCAGTGAAGTAGCAATATGGTTGTTCGAGCTCCCTCAGAGCTCTATATCTACATAGGTAGGGATGCAGAAAGCCTTTTTGGAGAGGATTTTCCCAAATCAAAGAAGTTGAAGCTCAAGGATCATATTAACAACTTTCAAACAAGTACCTAAAAATTCTATAAGTGCTGCATGGGAGCAGTTTGTCATGTACTCGTGGAGTGTTCTAGACCATAAATTTACTGATGATTCTATAGAGGAGATCTTCTATCGAGCCTTATATGAAAACTGCAAAGCAGTCGCCGGCACCATAACCAAAGAATCATTCTTGAATTGCAGTTTTGTTGAGGTAGCCCAAAGATTGGAAAGAGTAGCAAAGACTAATTGTGCCTGGGACACAAGGGAATCAACAATAACAAAAGCTCTTTCTCAGTCACCATAAGTTTGGAGCAAGCTAAAATCAATGAGGAAGTATCAGAAGAGTTGGTCTAAATTAGCACGAATGGTAGGCTTCTATGAAGCAAAACCTAGAATGGGTGAATACTTACAGTCACCAACCACCCAGAGCACCCATTTATGATCACCCAGGTTATGAAGAGGACACTTGTTTTGTAACTGATCATATGAAGGGTTTTAGGATCAATACACAAGGATACATTCAGGATTATTGATGCCAAGGTCAAGTGAACCAAGGTCAGAACAATAACAGGAACAACACATACAAGGACAATAACTGAGGAGGATACTATTACAGAATAGGTCTAAGATCGGGATGATGATTGGGCACGCAAAAAGGGGTATCAAAATGGACCATATGTACCATAACAAAACCATGATTCTGCAGTAGGTAATTCGAGAATCGAGGAGATTTTTGATAATTTGCTAAAGAAAGCAGATGCACAAGATGAGACTTTAAAAGGGATGGAAGCAAACATATCAGGAATTAATCAGAAGATATTGTCTTACTTGGTAGCTATTAAGCAAGTAGAGCAAAAATTTGGCAAGATGCCAACTCAATTGAACAAATGGCAGAAAGGTACACTACCAAGTAACATGGTGCAGGATCCAAATAATGATGGGCACTGCTTGGTGGTTACTATACATGATGACAAGCAAATGATCGACCCATCAATGCGGGTAGTTGATGATATGGTTAGAAGGAACACATCTAATAGTACAAAGGCGCAAACAAGAGATGAACTGGATAAGGAAGTTGTGGGTAAAAACTTCGTGACACTGAAAAATTTAAAACCCATACTGAGGCCTCCACCACCTTTACCTCAAAGATTTAAGAAGAAAAATAAGGAAGGTAAGTTCCAAAACTTTATCTTAATGTTAAAGCATTTATCTATTAATCTCTGTTTTATTGATGCAATGGCATAAATTCCTGGGTATGCGAAGTTCACGAAAGATCTAGTCACAAACTAGAGAATCGTGATTCAAGAGCTTGCTCAAGATTTTCACCATTGTGTAGTTATTGTAACAAGTTCCTTGGTTCAAAAGAAGGAGGACCCCAAAACATTCACTGTACCTGAACCATCAGAGTCTTTAATTTCACAAAGGCACTATGTGGTTTAGGAGCTAGCATTAATCTTATCGCTCTTATAGTGTTCAAGTAGTTAGGCTTAGAATCCCCCACTTCGACTACAGTGCGGTTGTTGATGACTGACAGGACTGTGAAGAAGCTTATTGGTATACTATATGGTGTTCTTTTCCAAGTTGAAAATTTCATATTCCCTGCAGACATTGTGATACTTGACTGTGAAGTAAACTTTGACGTCTCAATTGTCTTGAGAAGTCCTTTCCTAGCCACTATAAGAGCACTAGTAGATCTGAAGTTAGGCTAATTCAAGTTTAGATTAAACCATAAAGAAGTCATCTTCAATGTTTTTCAGTCCATGAAGAGACCTGATGACTTGAAAAGGTCGTCTCTGCAATTAAAAGTGTTGATAAAGTGCAACCAGAGGTGTCTACTGAGGAAAGGGTGGGAGTCAAAACTCTTAAAGTTATGTTGATGAACTTTGATACTTACGACATCCTAGACTATCATGAGACAATGAAGGCACTTCAATCACATAATAATCCTAGACATCAACACTAGCTTGGTTGGACTTAAAAAATTGCATGACACCGTCTATTATACCATCCATTGAAGAGCCACCGATGTTGGATTGAAGTCTCTTCTACCCCACTTGAGGTATGTGTGCTTAGGACCTAACAATATCGTACTTGTGATTGTTGCTATAGATATTAATGATGAATAAGTGGAGGTATTGGTTTCAGTCCTCGAGAGATTCAAAGGGGCATTTAGATGGACGATTGCATACATAATTGGTTGTGTAAGTGCAGATACCAGGTTGGATGTCATTTACTATGCTAGTAAAGCCCTTAATGCAGCAAAAAAAACTATATTATTACTGAGCAATAGTTACTCATAGTGGGCTTTGCGTTCAAGAAGTTCAGATTATATCTATGGGAACCAAAGTAATTGTGCATACTGATCATTCAGCATTGTGGTAGTTGATAGCAAAGAAGGATGCTAAACTAGGGTTGATTCTATGGGTACTTCTTCTTCAAGCATTTGATTTAGAGGTGATTGATAGAAAGAGGATAGAAAATCGAATTACAGACCATCTATCCAGACTCGAGGATGTGGCTATGGCAAAGTTTGAATATGGGGTGGAAATTAGTGACGCATTCCTTGATGAGAGAGTATTGTTTGCATCACATGATCTGACAACATGGTTTGCAGATTATCAAACTACTTAGTTGGTAATATTATGCAACCAGATTTGACTTCCTACCAGCACTGTATGTTCATATATGATGTGAAGAAGTTTTTCTAGGATGAATCATATTTGTTTTGTGTTTGTGCAAATGGGATTACTCACCCTATATTCTTGAGGTGGAGATGATGAGCATTCTTGAATTGTTTCATAATTCATCATCAGTAGGTGGACATCATAGTGGTATTAAGACAACACATAAAATCTTGTGACGTGTCTACTATTGGCAACCATCTACCAAGATGCCCATGACTATGCCAATACCTATGAAAAATGCTAGAGAGAAGGTAAAGTTTCCCTAAAGCATGACCTCCCACTTAACCCTATCATTGTTGTTGAGTTATTTGATGTATGGAGTATCGAATTCATGGTACCATTCATTAGTTCATCTGAGAATAAGTAATCTTGGTTGTTGTGGACTATGTTTTGAACTAGATGGAACTAGTTGCGCTTCCTAACAATGAAGATAGAAGTGTCACACATTTCTCAAGAGGAACATGTCTTGCGGTTCAGTACTCCTCAGCGATCACAAGCGATTGAGGTTCCCTCTTTTGCAATAGGTTGTTCAAAACTCTATTAGAGAAGTATGGAGTAAGATATAGTATGGCAATGCCTTACCATCCATAGACAAGTGGGAAAGTTGAGGTATCTAATTGGGAGATTAAGCAGATTCTATTAAAGATAGTGAATGCAAACAGGATAGACTTACATAGTGTGGCAACGCCTTGCCATCTATAGACAAGTGGAAAAGTTGAGGTCTCTAATAGGGACTTTAAGCAGATTCTATCTAAGACAGTGAATACAAACCAGATAGACTAGTTGTGAGGGCCAGATGATGCGTTATGGACATACTAAAGTGCATTCAAGACTCCCACAGGTATGTCTTCTTACCAACTTGTTTTTGATAAAACTTGTAACTTAGTTGTAGAGCTTGAGCACAAGATGATATGGGTTCTCAATAAGTTAAGCTTAGATTGGAATAATGTTGCTACTTCAAGGTTGAGCTAACTCAACAAACTTGGTGAGTTTCCGTTGACGGCATATGAGAGCTTAATATGGTGAAAGCAAAGAATGAAACTGTATAATAATCTCCACATTGAACACTATCTGTTCGTGCTAGGAGACTGATGTTATTGTTCAATTCAAGGCTATGGTTGTTTTCTGGCAAACTCAAATCCAAATGGTTGGGTCCCTACAAGATCACATATGTCTTCAACCATAGGGTTGTTGAGTTAAGAGTATTGTGATGGCATGAGGTTCAAAGTTAATGGCCAAAGAATCATACCATGCTTTGGCAGTGTGAATGAAATCAAGATGGTTGAAGAATGGACATTTGGTGAAGTCTGAGTAACCAAGTGGTCTAAGTCGTCTCACGACAATAAATCAGGTACTACCTAGGAGGCAACCCAAGGTATTAGTTGTAGTTTTCATGTATGTGTTAACTTTTACCTTTGGACTCATAGGTAGTTTAAAGTTTTAGTTTTGTTGTATTTTGAAGACTCATAGGCAGGAAGGCTATGGGGTACAATTTATTTCGATGAGTATATGCAAGAAAAGGGTGAAGGCAACAAACAAGTCATAAAAGTGAGAAAATATTATTCTATGAGTCAGTATATGATCTTGGTTCAAACTCACGGCCCATAACACTGTCTGTGGATCCAATTCTAGAAAGCATAAAATTCCAACTTCAATTTCACAAACCAAATTTACAACCCGTAGAAAGATTTATGCGTCATAAATGGGGTTCGTGGATACTAGGTAAGTTTTTTGGAAATGTACTAAGTATGGGAGGAATATACGAACACTACCTATGGCTAGTAGAACATTCCAAAGCTCGTGGTAGCATTCGTGGATTCCAAGTCTCGAAAAGTGGCAAAATCAATCCATGAAACCAAGTCCACGGGCGGTAGAACCATCGAAGGCTCATAATCTGGGTTTTGTGGACTTATATCACCTGTTTAACCTAACCTAATAAAAGTAATAAAAAAGGGTAAAAATTATTTTAACCCTTTACTTCTCGAAAAATTTAAAAATACCACAACCCACACCTTTTATTCCTCACCTCGATCACTTCTGACCAACCATACCATTTTTCAAAAAACTTCTAATGATCACCACCACTGTTCTGACAAAACTCCAGTAACCCTAGGGTTTCTCTACACTTTATTTTTACTGATATTCCACTTACTTAATTCCTAGTTGACTTTCTGGTATTTTTTTCACCAAGATTCCATTTTTTTCAACCTAAGATTTTTTATTATTAGCTATAGTGGGTTTCTATAGAACCAGGATTTGCATGCCCTAGTTAGTTAGATACTTGGTAATGGATGGGCTAATTGCTCTTTACTGTTCATGTCACGCCCCAAAGTCCCGTAGGGTGGACCGGTACCCGTTGCTGATAAGGACCGGGAGAACCAACCTATAACTATGCGCTTACTATATGTATTATGAGGGGTTTGTACCTTTAGACTGCCTTAAAGTAGATAAATAGTGATAATA
>JAABOM020050249.1:0-15769 GCA_011800125.2 Solanum clarkiae | reverse complement strand
ATCATTTAAATTAATTTGGCTGACTGACATAGATGACCCAAATTTAATATAATTCCTTCATCTCTCTCACTCAGCCATAGTTGGTCAATTTTCATTCCTATTCTGTAACTTTCATACTTAACGACTAGACCGTGTGACCAGTACATACTTTGAGAGCTTTGTTGCTATACATCTATTAGGAATATAAAAAATCTCAATCAATGAAACTTAGAGTAGATTATAGTATGCAGTACCCTAGATCATTCATCACATTCATATCTCTCATTATCTCTTTTTCTTAATTTTGAGTTCATCATTATGTACTTATCTCATAGACAAACATAAAGGACATCAATGAACACAATTGATGTTATGCAGTACCCTAAATTATTTATCACATTCATATATCTCATTATCTCTTTTTCTTAATTTTTGAATTCATCATTATGTACTTATCTCATAGACAAACATAAAGGACGTCAATGAACACAATTGATGTGATAATATCCAATAATCTTCCTCATTTCATGAATCTCTCAATCTCAACATGATATGTTTTTTTTCTAGAAATGTTTCGCTAGACCGAATTAAACATGATCTCTTGACAATAAACTAAGATAGCAAACACCAAACTGAATCTCAAGAAAATGATTTAAGTCATGAGGGTACAATATGAAAATTACTTATAATTTTAGGGTTCCACACAATAGCAAGTAGAGACTAAACTTGTATCGCCCTTATGGATCACTCTACGCATACATGATATGAAATATCTATCATAACACTGATTCCTTTCCCATAGAACGTATGTCATTTATTAATTAAAATACTATGCAGATAATAAGAAAGACAACCATGTCTAACTTTGAGTTCACAAATTAAATCTACTAATTATTTATTCTTTAGAACTCATATCTAGCAACTAACTCACTTCAATAACACATGATTAAATATACAAACTAACATATGATATTTTGATTATAAACTTTCAGCTCTCTATTATCATCACTTTTGATAATAATTAGTTTATAAATGTCTTATCTCTACTTGTCACTTATACAATAGAGGCAATTGCCTGTATGAACAGGTCAATTTTGTTTTTGTCTGTTCGACATTCTTTTTATCCTTATACTATTTTTTATGTAGTGTACATAAAATTCTATGCATATGAACCAACAAGAATGAAAAAAATAGGCATTAAATCAATATTAACTTTAATAATGTGAATTTACATGAACATATCTGGAAAATATAAAAATATAAATACACCAGCATCTACGTAAACCCAGTAAATTTACATGTCTTTCATAAACATCACATAATATGAGTTTCGTTGAGAGATCTACTATCATTTGATGTATAGATATGTATTTTATATTCACTTCTTTTTGTGCTACCATGTCTCTTACAAAATTATACTTTATGTCAATATGCTTCGTTTTTCAATGGTACTTTGGATCTTTCATGTAGGATATTACAGTCTTACTACCATAATTGATTGCGACAGGCTCAACAACACACACCCAAGTGAATCAAAAAATGCTTTAGCCAAATAGCTTTTTGCACAGCAGATGAAAGCACTTTCGCTTCCACAGTGGACAAGGCTATGCATGACTGCTTCTTGCTAATAAATGTTATGGCATCATTATTAAGCAAGAATGCATATCTAGAGGTGAATTTTCTATCATCTAAATCTCCTCCCCAATCAGCACCCATGTAACCTTTGAGTTGCAGATCCTTTCCTTGATAACATAAAGAATAGTTGATAGTGCCTTTAAGGTATCTCAATATCCTTTTAACTACTTTTCAATGTTGCGCTCCTAGATCGAATTGATATCTGTTACCTAACCTAATAGCATAATCAACATCATAAAATACATGAGGCTTCCGATTTTTTGGCCTAGTACTCCCACTCAGACTAGCAATATCATTAGAATTTCATGCATGTGATGTATGTGAAAATATGAACTAATCTATTATCATTAAAATGACTCCCACTCAAATCCATTTGATCTTTGGCAGCGAAAATAATCTGGTCCGTAGTTTTATAAAGAGATAAGTCATGACCTATCTCTCCCTACTTAGAAAAATCATTCTCTTAGAATATAATATGACGCTATGCAATTTCAGTTACAATGCTATCACTTTGTTCATTTCTGAACACATAACTTTTAGATTGTTCAGAGTGTCTTATAAAGATATATTTTTTCCCCTTGGACCTAATTTTTCATATTGGGAAGAAGGATTATGAATAAAAGTAGTACAATCCCAAGACTTTAAAATGTAGCTTTTGTTTAGTCCATAATTTATATGGCATAATCGTAACTAATTTTGAAGGGACACGATTAACTATAAATGCAGCAGTGAGCAAAGCATCACCCCAGTAGGTGATTGACAATTTTGCTTGTGTCATAATCGACCCAACCATTTCTCACAAGGTTCTATTTCGTCATTCCACAACACCATTTTGTTGTGGAGTATAATGAGTCATTAATTATTTTTGAATTCTTTTTTCATTACATAATCGTTTGAACTCATCAGACAAATACTCCCTTCCTCAATTGGTTCTTAGAGCTTTTATTTTCTATCTAATTGATTCTCAACAAAGTTCATAACTTAGTGAAGCAACTCAACCATGTCTTTCCCTTAGATTCATTGGACCATAAATGTCTGAATGAATTAATTGTAATCGAGTATTTGCTCTGTGCCATTCCCAAATAGTTTCCTAGAAATTTTTTCGGCTAGGCAAATTCACAAGTAGACAATTCTACTTTATATTTAGTGCAAGCAAACCTTCTTTGGCCAAGCGGTTCATTCTTTGCTGACCAATATGGCCGAGTCTCGCATACCATGTATCTACGTCGTTCTCATAATTAGAAAATGCAAATAAAAAAACTAATATTATCATTATTTGAAATTTGACAAATATCAAGTACAAAAAATCAATCATAAAAATAACCAGTTTCATATTTTATCTTACCCCAATCATAAACATAACCAGTTTCATATTTTATCTTACCCAAATACATAACCAAATCATGTTCATGAAAGAAAAAATAAAAATCCATTTTAATCAACATTCGGACAGAGACTAGATTATGAAGAATTGATGGGGAAAATAATACATCATATAGGAGCAAAGTTCAGTCACCTTGCATTTTAAGTTTACAGGTACCAATCCTTTTGAACTCCTCTTTAGAGTTGTTTCCTACAAATATCCATTTAGATCCTCGTGAAATTCATCGATAATCTACAAAAGAATCTCTTTTTGTTGTTATATGTTCAGTGGCTCTTGAATCTACAATCCACACAGGAAGTAATTTGGTTAAAAAAGTAGAACAAAAAACATTTACATCACTATGTAAATTATTCATAAGATCATATACTTTTTTAGGCTCAGGATAATCAATCAGCAAAGTGCCCCTTGTTATTACAATTATAGCACTTAAGCTTAGCCGTATGACTATCATTGTTGACTAATCTTAGACTTCTTTGAAATTTTCATATGTTGGAGGATATAGCCATTTTTAGAAAGTGTCACAGACAGGTTTGAAGCTTTAAGAGTTTCTTGCTCTTCCAAGACATACTTAGTCTTACAGTTATCACCATTAAGCTTATCACTTTTGTTAAGCTTAGCAATAATGTTATTTGCAACATTTGATATACTGATTTAAACAAGAATAAAATAAAATGAGATAACCATACACATAGTTTTAGCCTAAAAATTCAGACACATAATAATTCTTAAAATAATTAACTATGTCAATATTCATTTCACATTAGGTTTAGATTCGAAAATTCACTTAGTTCCCATTTATCATCTAAATTCTAATGTCACAAATTTAACACAATCAATCCTCTAAGAATCACTTATCTTAAATCAAATAAATTCAAGATTAAATTTGCATAAAATCTACAACATATGTAGAAACAATTAATAATAATTAATATATAAATTCACATAAATAATGTCACATATAAATAATCATTATACAAATATAATACACATGGTCACTATAATATCTCTTTGTGAACAAGAATAGATAAAATAAAATTTATATGCAAGTCCAAAGACAATTTATATTTTATAGGCAGTCAGTGAGAATGACAATTTATATTTTATAGGCAGTCAGTGAGAAAAAATATACTTGGAGGCGTCAAGTTAATAACAAATTTACAACTATCATTATCCATTAAGAAAACTCAAACTTGTTATAAATAGCATCCAAAATAATACCCCGAAGAGCGACAAAATAAATTAGCACTATTTCAATTCTAGTGACGACATATAGACTGAAAAATAAATAAAATCTTAGACCATAACCGGGATTTGATACCAATATAGAAATCAATCAAACACTTAGTTTGCAGGATCATTGAATATTGTTTCACTAATCAGAAAGTGTAATCACATATTTACGAAACACGAACTACACCAAAAAGTCACAGTCCATAATCACGTACCTGTTACAGAAGTCTCTATCTTTTGGAGAAGAATTCTTTACAAGGATCTTCAATGGAACAAATTCTTCTTTTAGGAATTGGAGAAGGACGAAGAGAAGATAGCAGAAATCTTTTTTATTTTTAACGTACTCTTCTGTTTTAAAGGAGGAGTCCTTTTATAATCATAAAAGATACAACTATTCAGAAATAATCTGAATAGTTGTATCACTTCTCTTTTTAATAATAAATATAAATTGAATATATATTTATTTATTATGTAAATTAATTTGGTTGACCCACATGGATGACTCAAATTTAACATAATTCCTTCAAAAATAAATATAATTATAAGTATAACATATATTTTGACTTGCCTTTGTTGTTGTGTCGTGGATCTTTGTATAATTCTCTTCATAAATTTTTAAAATACATATCCTAGAGTTTACGGAACACATCAAGCTATTCTAGTTATAACTAGATCGAAAAATCAAAAAGGGTTAAAAAATATCTATAAAAATAGTTTAGATGGAATTTTTGATCAAGGGATTCCAAAGATAATTTTTCATGACAAAGTTGCTTAAATATAAGAGTACATGACAAATCCTCGTTGTGACCCTGCCTCACCATAGTTCAATGTTCACCTTGAAAACTTTCTAGAAGAAAATAAACTGACATGAAACAAGTTACCCGATTTTCAATTTTTAGTAAGTGCATTCCCATCTTTTTTCACTCTTCCTAGAGTTAACCCATGTTGTTTTGGAATGGAAATCCACCCTATATCAATTACCTACGCGTAATTTTCTCTCCAAATATGTACAACTACCCAGAAATTTAGGCTAAAGAGAAACAAGAAAAGACTAGGGTTGAATTCCATCTTCCAAATTCTTCAAGAATAATCTTGTGCTATGGGTATGTAAGGCTTTTCAAGAGATGAATTAATCCTTTTCTAGGATTTCTATCCGTCCACCAAATTAAAGCATTAGATGAGTTTAAAGTTCTTTCGTTGTCCTGAGTAAATTTTTTTTGAAGTTCATGCATAAGTTATCTTTTTTAAAGTAAATTGTGATATTTAAATTTTATACTATTGATCAAGTTGAAACTACGAAATTCTATGTTCAATTCCAATTAAAAGGAATTCATGAAGATTTTCAAGTTCAAGTGTAAGTTGAATAAAAAGCATATATATCATGATTTTCAGCGTATGTTATACATCTTAAATTACTATCTTGAAAATTGGGTTAAGAAGTACAAAGATATTTCATTCACTTTCATTGAATGAGATTGTAGTTTTAAAGACAAATGGCAAGTTGAGAAAGTTAAAGTTGAATTGAGTTTCAAAGCACTAAGTGAGCTAATTGAGTAATTTTAAATCTTAAAGTTATGAGCACATAAATTATATTTTAGAGTAGTATTGAACACTAATATGGGTAACAGTAGTAACAACTTGAACCCATAAATTACGTAGCCAATCTAGGATAGGATTGTATCAAACTTGTAGACTCCTCACTTGGTTCTGAGAAGGCCTATAAGATGGATTCATACGTTAAGTTCGTCCCTTACCCTGGCAAGATATTGAATGGCTCTAGCAATATTGACAAGATGTTGTATCATCATGAAGCTCATAGTCACAGTTGTCTATTACAGAGAGTTCTCAAGTTAAAGTATACTTTTCACATATTGTGTTACATTTATTTATACATTAAACTAGATATTTCTTTTACATTGCATTACTTCTATTATTGAGTTGTTTCTAAGTTAAGCTTTGAGTTAAGTATATTGTACTGAGATTCTTTTTGGACATTTTATATACTCATACATTTTCACATAGTGATGTCATTTTGACTTGTATCCTTTTATAATGCAGATACAAATGATAGAGATCCTCAACTGGAACACCTTTGAAGATCCAGCTTCTCTACTTGTCCATTGGTGAGCTCTTATTGCAGTCAAAGGTACCTCTATATTTTATTCCAATTTTTGTTATTTTCTTGAGTTAGGCTACCAGTGGCCTATCATAGTACCTATTTCAAGTCAGTACTAAGAGACTTCATAAGCTAAATTGGTATTTTCAATTTTCTTGTTTAAATCCATAGTTATACACTATTTCGTGTTTGTTATTTGAGTTGTCTTAAAGTCTGAGTTACATTATCATTAAGTTTATTCTTTCCCCTTGTGATATTAAGGTCTTCCACTGAGTAAGTACCCAGACCAAGTGGTTCGCTAGAGACTATCATGACCTAAGCCTAGATCCTAGACATGATATGAAAAATGAGAAACCTGAAGGTACCTTAAACGAGCCTCATAATATTCATTAAGCACATCACTAATATAGATGATAAAATAAGTGATAACTAAGGATAGGGCCAAAGGGATAATCTACATCTACATAAAATCTAGAGTCATAGCAAATACATACATATCCGTATATCCAATAAGACCTCTAAATCATAGAGAGGGCAGGGGCTTAGACATGTCCCAAGCTCACCCTCAAATGTATATAGTGGAACAAGATGCTATAGTCTTCAAGCAGCAAGCTAGATAGTAAGGCTATTGTACCCGAATAAAGAATTCACCAATAAAGCAAAGTCTTCAATCCATAAGTCAACCACGAGTGTAAGAAGGAGGATGATTATCAGACCCTACATGATTATATCATCTAGGAAAAATATATGTTAGTACTATGGATATACTAAATATGTGACCATGCGATGAAATGAAATAAAGCATTTCTACCATTTATAAAGTAAGAACATAATGAGTGCATGAATGAGTAAGACAAGTAATATCTTTTATTAGTGTACATATGTGGGAAAGGATCATAACCAACAATAAGACCATTGCGAGTTATAACATAAAATCCTGATGTTGCCTCCACATTGAAGAAAGAAGAGTCTACTTACCAAAGTAGAACTCTACCCCACTAGGTAGGTGTCATGAAACATAATGATATATGTAGATCCACTAGCTATGTCATATTGGAAACATGAACCTACGGTAGTACATAGTATGAGATAAAAGATTTTATATAAGGACCCTTGGGGAAAGTCTTCCACCTTAAGCCTCATTCGGTTCTAAGTCAAGTTCCACAGAATAGATATCATGAAAATACACTAGTCATACATTCATAAATTTCAATAATAACCATGGTTCAAACTTGTCAAAATTTCATGCATGTAAGTAGCTCATTAAAAACCTTTAGTGATTCAAGTACATGAGAATTATCCTTAATATAAAGAATCCATCATTTGGGTGAGAAAATCTTTCACCAACATTCACCTTTCATTCAAAAAACTTTCATATGTATAGCAACAGCTTTTATAAACATTCAATTGGAGCCTTTGACATTCAAACCATACTTCTATTGAAAATAGGACAAATTAGGTGTGTTCATGTTAAAAGATCTTTAAATCATACATTTCAATAAAATTATGTATAAACACCATGAATTTCGATAATTTAAATCACCATCTAAACAACCCACCATGCTTTTAAAGACCTAATATAGCTTGATAAGGAATACTTGTTAAATCAACATTTATATGCAATTGAGAGTCAATTTATATCAAAATAGGTAAATAAGCATCAATTATCTCATAATCTATTCATTTGAAGTTATAGCATGAAATCACATTACCTAAATTAGGAGAAATTGGTAGAGAAAACTTACGCTCCATGGATGAAGGAACCCATGAATGAAAACACACATACCTTATATAGAGAAGGAGGTTGAAGAAGTCTTGAGTTGGGTGAAGAATTTGGAAGAAATTGGAGCTTGTTCTTCAATGGAGAACTTGGGGTCTTCTTCATGCTTGAGAGAGAAATTTGAAATAAGTAAAGGAGAAAGTTATTAGAGCATAAAATAAGATTAGGAGGGTAAATTTAAAGTAAAAGGGTCGAAATACCCTTCTGGAAATGTAAATGAATCGTCAAAAGTCTAAAAAATGACCTTTTAATGATCTTGATGGTCAATTCAATAATTTGGAGGTCCTATCGTCGGACCATTCGGTGATACATCAAATAAGACCTTCAGATCACCAATATGACAGTTTTTAAAGATTTTTAGAATCATTCGGTGAGCACATTTGCTTATGCGTCGAATGTATTTGGCGATTCACCGAATTGGCACTCAACTTGCTGAATTGCATAGTCCAGACATGCTTCAGTAAAATGATCATCCTATTTTACTCTAAATTCTGAATAAGGCAAAATTGGATGCATTGTGCAGATAATTTTAAGACCTTTAATTAAATAGATAGTGGGTTACCTAAATCTTTATGTGCTAAGAGGTAGGACCATTTGAAATTGACCCTTATATGAACTCATATCGAAACATAGTTGATAGCAATTCTTTGGACTTGACTCGATGTAAGAGATCCATCATGACCTTAAACCACATGTAATATACTTTGAATACTAATAATTGATCCTATTACATTAGAAGTTACCAAGTTAGGCCTATATGCATATGAGGAACAACTTGGATCTTAGCTTAAAAATTTAAGGTGTCACAATATCTCCTCCTTGGCAACATTTGTCCTCGAATGTGAATCAAGCTAGCACGAATCGAGTGGAATAATATGTAAAAATCTAACATGAATGCAGTAATGCAATTTAAATACCGATTTTATAAAATGTTCAAATTTGTGCGAAAAATATCATTCAAAACCAATATCATGAGTGTGTTACAAGTATTATGACATGAAAATGCAAAATGAAGGAATTTGGAATTTTTTTAGTAAGAATAGCTTAGCACCTTAGGCTTAAGTAGAATGAAAGAGATAAGGGTATCATTTCTGTTACACTCGATAAAATTATCAAAATGCCCCTAGATGAGAGATGCTTGCGTAACGCATCTTTCCAAACTCTTCTAAAAAATTCGAGACCGGAAACACGATCAACACAAATTTTGTGTGAAAAAATGATCTTGGTTGATTTTTAGAGCAACCAGGTCGAAAGATAATTTTTTGAGGTAAAAATGCAAATCCAAAAAATATGTGACATGTCCGCATCACTGACTTGCACTTAATTTTGGTCTCCTTATTTTCTATTGAACTAAAAAATCATTCGGAAAGTGATTTACGTAAAATTACACATAAAATGCATTTGATAAATGCGATATATGTGTTATTTTATAGAAAAATAGTTTTTTAACGCATTTTAAGTTTTCTATCGAAAAATGAACTGAAGTACGACAAGCCTGTGTCGCGAACTTTCCCCATCACGATAATTAACGATCAATTTTAAAAGCAAGAGCATTCTAATCCATTCTACACCTATCCTAGATTAAAAACCTTATTGTTTTGAAATTGTTTTCAACCCTACATCTATTTCTAAGCATGAATTTTCATTCATTTACGCTATTTCATCTTGAGAACTAGGGGTAAGGAGAAAAGAGGAGGTTAGAGTTCAACTAGATTAAGTCAATTTCTTGCAAATTTGATTGTTTATCTTTATTTTAGGTACATAAGGCTACTCATAGCGTTAGATTGAGTTCATCCATGCGTCGCACATGTTGAACTCTTGTAATTGAGTTCGAGTAGAGTTTTACCCTAATTTTTGAATTGAATTCTAGAGTTGCTTATTATCCTATTGAGTTTCTTGTATATAAAAGTGTGTTATGATCTTCATGAGTTGGGTATTTAATTGGATGCAGGCTCGTGTCTTCATTCACATGAATTCTAATAGAGGACTATATTTGATTTTATGCATTATTTCAAGTTGAGATTTTGAGGATCGTATTGAGCATATTAAATACAGATGATTTTTGAACGTATTTCGCAGAGTCTGTATAAATATGAGCTTTGAGCATAAATAACGATTTGAAAAAGAGTCTTGATGAAATGTGCATGATTTTTAAATCATGTTTTTAAAAGAAAGCACTTGATGTTTTGATAAGTTTTGATGAAATTGAGCATTGAGATTGAATGATATTTTGAGCAAATATTTGATGAGGATGTAAATAAATTTTCAAAATATACTTATTGATGAAAAATGATGATGTTGAGATGAATTTGAATGAGTTTTAAAGAGGATATTTCGAGAGTAGTATTGAGCACCGAGTTGGATAGAGTACAAGTAACGCAAACCCCATAACTACGTCGCTAGTGTAGGATAGTTGCGTAGTTAACTCTCGCAACTCATGTCCCAAAAAGATGAACGGGGATGATGGATTCGTGATGTTGATGTTGACATCTATATCTTGGCAAGTAATGGATGGGTGAGCAATGACGTCGCGTTCATTGTGCACCACTAAAGATGGTGGTGGGATGACTGTTGGCTAGAGAAACTCTCTAATTTTACATAACTAGTTTAGCCGAATTGCATATTATTGAGTTTATTTCCAAATCATAACTACTTTTTTAAACTTGTATGCTTTACTGAGTCGAGTTGAGTTACTTAATTTGAGTACCTTTGACTATGTCTTTTTCTTTTTCCCCATTTTACATATCAGTATATTTCATGTACTGACGTCCATTTGGACTGCATTGTTTTATGATACAGATACAGATATTCGGGATCGTCAACAGGTATATCCTTGAGGATCCATTCACATTCAACTAATTTAGTGAGCGAAGGAGCCCTTTTTCTTTCTTATACTGAGTAGACATAGTAATTTTTTTTGACGTAGATCGGGACTTGTCTTGGTACCTTCTAGATGAGTATAGAGGCTTCATAGACATTAAGTAGAGGATGTTGAGTAATTTTTCTTTCCCAACTTTTTTTTAGTGGAAATTTCTTTTTATATAAAGACTTGGTTATTTAATTAACTTTATAGTATTTTCTTTGAGTATTTTCTTCCACTGTTGAGTATGAGGTGACGATCAGGCTTAGTGATTTTCTTGAGGACTAGCAATAGTCTCTGAGTGTCGGTCACGCCAAGGGTACCCTTCTGAAGTATGACAAACTTGGTATCAGAGCTTAGAGTTAAAATGTCTTATGATATCTATACAGTTGTCTATAGGATCTTTTTTATGGTTGTGAGGGACTCACTTTTATAAATGAGGAACTACTGACATTTAGGAAAATTTTTCCCTTCTTTCAGATTCTAAATCGTGCAAAAGATCTATTCCGTAAGAAACTTATGTGATTCGTGCTTTACTTTAAACCTTTCGATTATTCCTTATCTATGAAGTGATAGTGACAATACTATTTAGACCATTATTAATGAGTCCCTCCATGATAGATTGATCAAAATGGTAAAGAGAATACGCCAGACTTGAGGGAAGTCGACTAGTGTATTGAGTTGATTGATTCAAAAGAATGTAGTCTTCTTCATACAGATCGTGCATTGAGCTAGATCAAAATGCGCCCTAAATTCTCTTATCTAAAAACTTCCGACGTTATCCGTGAGAGGAAAAGTTATGCCTCTAAAAGTTTTATGTTACCACCTAAGAGAGTGTGATTTGAGGTCTTGTAAACCATAAATAAAGTTGTTATCCTAGAGCTAGAAGGACAATAATTGAGAGAAGGAGACCAGATAGTGAGAGTGGTGGTTGATTGAGGCTTGTAACTAGAGTCATGTGTCCGATAGGTAAGTAATATAGTGATGATTTGATTCCCATAAGTCTTGATGAAAGAGTAGTGAGTGCCATTTGATTTTCATGATGAGGTATAGAGAAATAGTTAATATTAGGATGAGTTGGAGTGTGCTCAACCTAGAAAGATACTTATGTTGATGTGTCATAATATTAGTGAGGGTGGAGTATAGATGTTGAATAGGGGAATAGAGTGCTTTCAATGAGATCTAAACTAAGATTATGATTCCAAAGTGAGAGCCCCATGAGATTTAGAGAGTTATGAGCTTAGCCAGATAAGGAAGTATAGTAAATAGATGAATGGTATATGAGTTGTGAAGAAGGGATGTGTTGATCGAGTATTTGTTATGAGATTTTAGCGGACCTATATTCCTAAATGTTACCCAGTAGTTATAAGTTGGTATAATATGAGGGAAGTGTGTGATGCACATGTTAGCACTAGGCCCAAAGCTTGAATTTTGAGGAGCGATGTGAAGAAGGAGATAACACTATGACAACGATAGTATTAGTTGGAGATTTACTCTAAAAGTCTTGTTGTAGTGTATGTTCGAAATCAAGATGTTGGCTTACAAGAAACGTGATGCTATGAGTATAGTAGAGGTACTCCTTAGATGGAGATAGTAAATTGAAGATGAAACACTAGATAAGAAGAGACTTAAGATGTGCTTCGCGATAGTGTAAAATTGTGTGAAGCTCTAAGTTATGACTTGCTATGAGAAACTATATAGTATATTTGGGTTGTCGATCTAGAATAAGCGGATATAAGCATTCTTTGTCATCCTCAATAATTAGGTTGATGGGAATTTATATATAAATGACGATGAATTTTACCTTGTAATCCAAGATTTCCTTAGTCAAATATATTGGAGCTCAGAAGTTGAATGTTAGCAGACCAAATAAAGAGGTTAGATTATAAGAGTTGTAGGAAACGAGTATGTATGCCAATAAGAGCAGTAAATATAGAAAGATGCCCATAGGGTAGAAGAAAGCCAAGAGTAGTATCTCAAAATAAAGTTCTAATACTAATTTATACCTTTGAGTATAGTATAATAGGAGAGTTTAAGATGTTATTATGGATAGTAATGCCCCAATTATGTGGAGAGCTATACTTGTATCTTAGTAAAGAGAATTGGCTCGTACACTTAGGGAATGGACCTTTGAGCTAAGGGGGAGATGAGGAGTAATGAACTAAAGTGAGTCTTGAGCTTTTGATAGTGATGAGTTGATTAGGATGAGACATTGATGCTTTTCTATCTCTTACATTTCTTATAGCTTGGTTAAGGTAATGTTTTATGTCTGTCATATGTATGAGTGTCATGCCTATGGCCTAGACCCATGCACTTAATATTGATTCATGTTCATGTTGAGTTTTGAGGATGAGGAGTGACATGTCACGCCCCAAGTCCCGTTAGGGCGGACCGGCACCCGTTGCTGATGAGGCTTGGGAGAACCAACCTGTACTTATGCACTTTCTATACATTTTATAAAGAATTCCTATATTCAATCTGTCTATATGCAAGTAAACAGTGATATAAGTCATAAGGAAATGCATGTGACTTAGGCCGTTGGGGCCACGGTATTGAAAGTACAAAACATGACTACACTTTAACTTACATAGTCTAAAAATCCTCTAAATAAAAGAGTATCTGATAAGGGTCGGGATAGGCCCCGCCTCGAATAACTATACAATTCAAACATATAAACTTTAAGCACACACAAACTCCGGAATAACCTGGAGCTTGGTAACAGCAGCTGGATATCTTGTACTCTATTGGGGAGATTTACTAGCACCTGTACCTGCAGCATAAAATGCAGGTACCCCACAAGGGACTCAGTACGAGATAATGTACTGAATATGTAAGGTAGCAAATACTGTATATGAATTAACAACTCAATGAAACCATGCACTAGTGTAGAATAAGCGACCATCTTTATATACACTTTGGGATTGAATACTTTAAGTTTTTTATATTGCTTTACCTTTACTGTATAATCTGTGCACATCATAAACTGAAAATGGCCAACTGATCAGTGGTGAACTGTATCGGGTTCGTCGCTTTGCTAGGTTCTTCCTTAACCCCCTCGGGCTACCACCCGTGATAGGGTCATCCCTTTGCTAGGTGTTACTTCCTCTCCCTCGGGCTACCACTTATCAAAACTGTATACTTTATCTTCATATTACCTTTGAAATTATTCTTTTGGTGGTCATAATATTGGAGCTTTAGGACTGTATATGCAATATATAACATGAAAATAATTATTCAAGACAACATGGCAACGAAGAGAGGATGTTACATAAGCAACGAAATGTATATGAAATGAAATAACTCATGAACTTTGTTTAGCATCAAGAACTCATGTGTTTGGTATCCATGTATGTATATAGATTTGAAGGTAGCTATATATAGGAGCATATGAATATTAAAAGAGTGGATACATGGCTTATTGTCATGTTGGAGTAGATAATTACCTTTACTTACCGAAGGTTCTATGTTTCATGCTAAATGATACGAATTCAAGTAGCCTTACATACCTTGTTATATGACCTCGTTACTACCTTGGAGTGGTTGCCTTTCCTTTAAATATTTATCTACACCATATTGGGCAATAAAACTATTATTAGCAGCAAAACAACACTTCTAGGTGGTCCAATATCATAAAAATGATCATCCGGACAGCAAGCATTCAATTAGTGACGCAAAGATATTTCTTCAACCTTTTTACTAATAAATGTATTTTCTAACAACCATTCTTATGTACATGTCATGTACATATTATTTTCAGTCCCTTAACAGTCCCACAACAGCCCACAAAACATAACACACAACAATTCTTCTCAACATATAAATAAGCAACATGACATTATACCCTTTCACCATACTTTGACGTCAACAATCCCAAAACTGGTCTAACTTTACCAAAATTATTTCTAGTAATTTTACCATATAAAATCAGTCTTAATATAGCCTAAAAACAGTCCCAAATCAGGAGTAAGTCATGGAACAACATACCAACAATTCTACACAACTTACAATTGGACAGCATAACGTCACCTCCCCTTCACTACATTTCGACGACGATAATTCTAAACCTTTTCTAACTCTAACCAAACTATTCCAACAACATTTATACATAAATAAGTGCTAATACAATCTTATAATATCACCCAAGAAGTCACTAAGGACATGAGCCAATATCTTTAAATCCAACAACTCACAACTTCCAACCAACATCACACTTAAGATAGCATAATAAAACTCATATATTAAATGCAACCAAAATCTGGGCAGCAGCTTTAGGGTAATGTCTATAACTCAAATCACGTTAAGAACATAAAATTCTCTTCATAATACAGCCCACAAACCATTTAGAAATCACTAAAACAAAAGGTAAGAGTGCAGTAATTTTCTGGACACAAGCTGTCCAGAATTTTCCAACAAAGCATACAATCATCTACTTCTTGATTTTCATAAAGGAATCATACTAAATACATAAATATAGTTACTTACCTTTATCTTCAAGGTTGATATCCTCCTTAAGAACCCTAAAATATCCTTTTTGCTGCTGCTCAAGGTCAAGAAATGTTGAGAGAAAACTTAGAGAGAGAGAGAGAGAGAGTTTGGGAAAGCTGAATTTTTTTGCTTAGTGTAGAGAGTGAAGTTTTTTGCTGCTTATACCTCTTTTTAAAAGGATGATTTGGATGAAATTATTTGGTCATTTTGACTAAGTAATACATCTTATAATAAGGCTAAATAATCAGCAGCTGGTTCCCCCAAAATTGGGCCAAATGGGCATCAAATTCTAGTGGACTT
>JAABOM020050228.1:0-15770 GCA_011800125.2 Solanum clarkiae | reverse complement strand
TCAAGCACTTTTAAAAATTGGCGCTAATTTGAAAAGCCATATCATATTTCATTTGCATAGAACTAGTGTTGTAAGATGTGGGGTGTTACAGAACCTATCCCTTATGTGATACTATTTGACGCTACTAATAGTGATGGAAAGTGATGAAAGTCCTAATTCCCTATTTCCCCATAGCTTGAGTCCTACTTACGCTCCCCTTAGTTCTTGCTTGTTATGTGATTCATGCAAATCTCTTTCCCCTATCTATCCCCATAGCGTGAGTCATTAGCCCCTATTCCCTTAGAATTATTTTTTGAATGTTTGTTTTATATTCTGCAACCAAGAATGTGCAAACGATATGCTAAGGGGCTTGTTTGGGTTGCCTTCGGCCTTCCTATTCACTGTGTCACGTCTAGGCCCTATGCTTGGGTCGTGACAACAATAAATAAAAAATGGGTCAAAATATGATGGAAATGAAGAGAACAAGAAATGTGAAGGAAAATATTTTCTGTGATTTCATCTGTACAAACTGCTCCTATTTATACATCTTTATGTAAAGAAAAAAAAATAGAAAAGAAAATATATATAACGCCTATCTAATTTCTATTTGTCAATATTTAACAAGAAATAACAAAATATACTTTCTTATTTCCTACCCATATGACCTTAGAGCTTTGCATTTATATAGCTAGACGGTGTAGATCATTATATATGATCAAATGCTCTTTAAATTGACACCTGGCTTTCCTCTTTAAATATTGAGATGAGAATCCCTAATTCCAGACATAGACTTAGGCTTTGTGTCCTCATAAAACTCTTTTGCTTTCTTTTTTTTTTCACTGTGTCTATTCTTTCTTTCATTTCAATTCTATATTTCTTCATTGAACAATCTGTGATCTAATATCCCCCTCAAGTTGGAGGGGAGAGAAATGACACCCAAGTTGTCTAAAGTACAGCTGTGTGAGATGCCTGAAAGAGGTTTGGTAAAAATATCGGTGATCTGGTTAGCAGAAGGGACAAAAGTCAAGGAAATGAGACCAGAGAGGAATTGTTGGTAGACAAAGCGGTAATCTAATTGCACATGCTTAGTGCATTCGTGGAGCATTGGATTGCGAGCGTTGTGAAGTGCCGATTGGCTGTCAGTGTGAACAGGAATAGGTAAGGATGGTGAGACAGAAAGATCGGTAAGAAGGCGATATAACCAAGTGATTTCAGTCATAACATGATGCATAGATCTATATTCTGCCCGGGCGAAAGATAAAGACATTGATGCTTGTTTCTTTGATTTCCAAGAAATAGGTAAACCTCATATTCTAATAAAAAAAATAGAAATTGATCTATGAGAATTAAGACAAGAGGCCCAATCAGCAGCGCAAAAAGTAAGGAGGGAAAAAGAAGGGTCAGAATTTAAAAGTAGACCCTGACCAGGACTTTCTTTGAGGTAATGAAGGACTCAGAGGGCAGCTGAATAGTGAGCAAGTCTGGGAGATTGCAAATATTGACTTTAAAAGTAAAATAGGGAAAGAAAGATCAGGACGCGTGTGGGTCAAATAGTTTAATTTCCCAACAAGATTCTTATAGATAAAAGGATCATGAAGAAGAGGGCCATAATTAGAATCTAGCTTGATGGATGGATCGAGAGAAGAAGAAACTTTACCCAGAAGAGAGCAATCATACAGAGAGAGCAGTTCAAGGGTAAATTTTCTTCGAATCATGATTGAACCTTGTTTTTCTTGCAAAATTTCAATAACTAAAAAAACAATGTAGAGTTCCCATATCTTTGACTCAAAATTCTGAGTGTAAGGACAGTTTATGTCGGATATTTCTTGGGAATGATCCCCAATTATGACAATATCATCCACATAAACTGCCAATAAAGTAACATGATTCCTTGAATTTTTGGTGAATAAGGAATAATCATTAAGTCAGGAGGAATAACCTTTGAAAATCAATGCCCCTACAAGTCGAGCATACCATTGTTGTGAAGGTTGTTTTAAACCATAAATAGACCTTTTGAGCTGACAGAAGTGTTGAGGGCTTGGAGGAGGCATACCTATGGGAAACTTCATGTAAACCTCCTCCTGTAAATCCCCATGAAGAAAAGAATTATGCACATCTAACTGAAAAATAGGCTATTTTTTCTTTACTACCACAACAAGAAGACATTGAATAGTAGCCATTTAACCACGGGAGAAAATGTTTCATGACAGTCAACCCCTTCTCTTTAAACATCTCCCCTAATAACAAGTCAAGGCTTGAGCCTCTCCATAATACCATCTGAAAAATGCTTCACCTTGTAAACCCATTTACCGGGTAATGCTTTCTTACCACTTGGCAAAACAACAATATCCCAAGTTTCATTTTGTTCTAGCGCTGCAATTTCTTTGTCCATGGCTTCCCTCCAATCAGGGTGATTAGGTGCCTGTATATAACTAGTAGGTTCAGAAATTTGAGAAATGGAATTGAGTATAGTCTGGTTTTGTAGTGACAAGGCAGAGAAAGAGTAAGAAGAAGGATGAATAGGTGTAGTAAAACAAGCAACAGAAACATTGGTAAAAATGAGATTACTACAAATGTAATTGTTTAAGTATTTTGTTTTCTTAGAGATTATTGCAGATCTCCTAGGATCTAAAACAGAAAGAGAAGTAGTGTCCAAGGGTGAAAAATTTAAAGGTGTGGAGGAATGATAAAGGAAGGAAGTACAGGAGATAATATGGATGGTTCATGAAGAGAAAGAAAATCTGAAGGAGGAATTAAACTGGAAGGAACTAAAATATGAGATACAAGATTAAAACTGATCACTTCCAAAATTAGAGTGAGATGAAAGAGGAAACAAAGAGTTCTGAGTTATATTAATAGAGGGAAAGGGAAATACATCCTCATGAAAACATACATGTCTAGAGATAATAATTTTCTTAGTAGCCAGATCCAAATATTTGAAACCCTTTTGAGCATCAGGATAACCTAGAAAGACATAAGACTTAGCTCTAGGTTCAAACTTACCCCTGTGAGAAGCCAAAGCAGAAACATAAACTAAGTACCCAAATACCTTCAACCTCTCATAAGCAAGCTTAGCTCGAAAAAATATCTCATAAGGAATTTGTCCATTCAAAAATTTAGAAGGAATTCTATTGATAAATGAGTGGACGTAAGTAGATATTCACCCCAATATCAAATAGGTGCTTGCAACTGAAAAAATAAAGCCCGAGAGATTTCCAATAAATGTCTATGTTTTCTTTCCACAACACCAAATTATTGTGAAGTAGAAAAACAACTAGTCTGGTGAATAATACCTTTCGAGGATAAATGAAATGACCCCAAAATGTACCTGAAAATGTACCTCGAAAGTACCCAGAATCGTAATTTTCATACATCTCAAAATATGTACGTGACAACGAAAATTTGACTTCATATTCTTGATCGGGGAAAAAATTGAATGAGAAATAGGTGTAACCCCGATTATAGAGAAACCATACCGAAATTTCATTTCACTAAGATTTCACTTTCCAATGAGGGTACGTGTTCTCTCTGTGACACGGAACTGTCGCGGAGATGTGTTATTTTGCTGTCAGTTTTTTGGTTTCGGTCCAAGGCTTTGGGTCTTGGGCCTAAGCCTTCGCATGAGTAAAAATACCTATTCCTAGGTATATTTCACCTTCATATCATATAAGACATTCCCCAATACTCCCTCAAACACTTAGACTAATATCTCATCCCAAATTTTAAGTCCCAAAACTCATTCGGATTTTAAGGATTTCACTCAAGCTTCAAGTCTCCATTTCTAATCTTCATCAAGAATTCTCCAAAGTCAAGGTATGTGGGTTTCAACCATTGGGATCTCTCACCCAGGGTTCCCAAGCTCCTTTTTTACCTAAACTACGTGTTTCTAAGTTAAATTACTTATGGGTCTCCTATTATTAATTTGACTATGAACTATGTTGGGGTTTTGTAAAAGTGTGGCCATTTATGCATATTTTGAGCTATGAACCTTAGATTTATCATGAGATTTGATGAAGGATTTTGATGTATATTGTATGAGTGTAATACCAAGTGTTGGTGGGTGGTTTTACATTGAATTTACTTGCATGATTTCACTCTTAAATTGTATGATTTTACACTAGCATTGTACCCACCAAGTGTTTGATAAAAAATTCAGTTAAGGTATCTTGAGTTGTTGAAGTCCTAATGCTTGGCATATGAGTTAAGTGACTTTATGATAATGAAAGGGTGATATGAATGTGATGATTTTATAAGATGTTCTAGTGTGTTATAAGTTGACCATAGCCAATTAAGGGCTGATGCCTCAATCACCTTGGATGGAGGTGGCAATCCATCAACCAATTGAGGGGTTGGTACCTCAATCATCTAGGATGGGGGTGATAAGCCATCAACTAATTGAGGGGTTGGTATCTCAATTACCTAGAATGGGGGTGGTAAGCCATCAACCAATTGAGGGGTTGGTACCTCAGTCACCTAGGATGGGGGTGGTAAGCCATCAACCAATTAAAGGGTTGGTACTTCAATCACCTAGGATAGGGGTGGTAAGCCATCAACCAATTGAGTGATTGGTACCTCAATCACCTTGGATGATGGTGGTTAGCCATCAACCAATTGAGGGGTTGGTACCTCAATCACTTCTAAGGAGTGGTCTACCTTAGATTCCAAGTACTAAGTTTGTTGGTCTATGATGATGGTCTATTCCTATATATATAATATGTTCCACATATAAGCATGTTTACAACAAGTATCATTTATGCATATCATATTGTTATATGATCATCTATTGCTTAATTATTCATTTTGACTATGTTGCATATCTATTCTTATTTTGCATCCTACATATTTAGTACATTCAAACAGACTAACGTATACTCTATATCTACATGATATTACCATGTAGAGAATAGAGCCCTACTTGTTTATCCTCCTCCTTCACATGGCTAGTGCGATATCTCTCAAAGCAAGTTGGTGAGTCCTTAACTTTGAGGACATACTTTTCTTGATTATGCTATGTATAAACTCTCTCTTTTTTATTTTATACTTTGGCTATGAGGGTGATCCTGGTTGCTTTTCTTAGCCCCCTCTAAGATATATGTTTAGAGGTGTTGTTGGACACGTTATGTAATGATGTTGTGAGCCTTGACTCTCTTTGACTCTATGATGTTTTATAATATAAAGATATCCCTTAGCCCTGTATCCCTTTTTTATTATCTCTTATTATTATTTTATTGCTTCTGTGACCAAGGATGTGTAATGATATGTTAATAGGCTTGATTGGGGTCCCCTTCGGGTTCCCCATTCAACGTATCATGTCTAGGACATAGGCTTGGGTCGTGACAAACTTGGTATCAAAGAACCTGGTTGTTAATGGTCCTCAGCATCCAACATACCATGTTGATTAGAGTCTTATTCATGGTTATGTTAGGAACCACAACTACGAGTAGGAGGCTACGAGATGTTTTAGAAAATGTTTCCCTTCTTCTTGCTCTGTGTCGTGCAATAAAAGTTAAGGTAAGGTTTTTCCCCCTTAACGATTGTTCTTTGCTATGCTAGATCATGCCTAACACAAGAGGAAGAAGAGGCCGCACACCTGAGGAACAACCGGCTCATGGTGAGCTCCGGGATGCTCTCACTTTGGTAGATCAAATTGTGGCTAATCAAACCAACCAAGGGGCCCAAGTCCCTCATGCTCCTACTGTGGCATCTCGGGTGAGGGACTTTATGAGGATGAACTCACTGGAGTTCAATGGGTCTAAGGTGAATGAGGACCCTCAAGAATTTATTGATGAGGTATACAAGGTGTTGTCCATTATGGGTGTGAGGTTTGAAGAAAAGGTGGAGTTGGTGGCTTACCAACTCAAGGGGGTGTCTTAAATATGGTACACTCAATGGAAGGAGGAGAAGGGGAACAACAATGCAGTTCTGTGGGAGGAGTTTAAGGAAGCTTTCCTCAACCAGTTCTTCACTCTTGAGCTTAGGGAGACCAAAATGATGGATTTCATGAATGTGAAGCAAGGGTCTATGAGTGTGAGGGAGTATGCCCTCAAGTTCAACCAACTCTCAAAATATGCTCCATACTTGGTTGCCGACTCGAGGTCTAGAATAGTTAAGTTTGTGATAGGTGTAACCGATTTGGTGAGTGAAGAATGTCGTACGCCATGTTGATTAATGACATGGATTTATCCCACTGGAAGACTTATTTCGAACAATTGGAAGGGGAGAAATTGAGGAAGAGAAGGGTTCATGAGGCCAAGAGGGCCCATTTTGATGGTAAGTTCCAAAGTCACAAGGGTGGATGGTTTCACCAAGGTCAAGGGTCTTCTCATGCTCCTAGTGTGAGATTTGTCAATGACTACCCAAGGCTCCAAGAGGATGGTGGTGTGATGCCTAGACTCGTGTGTCGAAAGTATAGTAGGGGTCATGGTGGCCCATGCTTGAGGGATACCAATGCTTGTTTTGGCTGTAGGGAAGTAGGCCACATGATGATTGACTATCCACGAAATCACTACAAGGGTAAGGATGTTCGTCTTCAAGGCCCGGGTGCTAATGCGATACCTTTTGGTAGAGGAGGCCAATAAGGTGGTGGCATAATCGATTTCATGCTCTCTATGGGAGGTAAGAAGTTGATGAGATGCCCGATGTCATCACCGTATGTTAAAAGTCTTTGGTTTTGATGTGTATGCATCGATAGACCCGGGTGTCACTCTTTCTTTTGTTACTCCTCTTATTGCCAAAATGTTTCATGTTGAGCCCCAATTATTGTGTAAGTTTTATGAGGTGCCTACTCCCATTAGTGCATCTATTATTGTTAGAAAGGTTTATAGGAATTGTCCTGTTTGCATCTTGCATAAAATATTGTCTTGTGATCTTGTTGAGTTGGATATGGTTGATTTTGATATCATTCTTGGGATGGATTGGTTGCATGCATATTATGCCTCTATTGATTGTAGAACCCATAGGGTCAAATTCCAATTACCAAATGAACCCGTACTTAAGTGGGAGAGTCATGATGTGGTGGTCAAGGGTAGATTTATCTCTTGCGTTAAAGCCCAAAAGTTGATCTCTAAGGGGTGTCTTTATCATCTAGTGAGGGTTAGGGATGTAGAGTCCAAAGTCCTTCCTATAGAGTCGATTCCGGTGGTGAATGAGTTTCTTGATGTCTTTCCAAGTGATCTTCCCACTGTTCCTCCCGAAAGAAAAATAGACTTTGGTATAGATCTCCTTCCTGATACTCAACCCATTTCTATTCCCCCTTACCATATGGCCCTAATGGATTTAAAGGAGCAATTGAGGGACTTGTTGGAGAAGGGTTTTATTAGCCTAGCCAATCATCTTGGGGTGCACCAGTGTTGTTTGTGAAGAAGAAGGATGGGTCTCTTAGAATGTGTATTGACTACCGACAACTTAATAGGGTTACCATCAAGAATAAGTACCCTCTCCCAACAATTAATAATTTATTTGACCAACTTCAACGGGCTAGTCACTTCTCTAAGATTGATCTTCAGTTCAGGAGTCATCAGTGAAGGTGAGGGAGTGTGTCGTTCCCAAAAGGGCCTTCCGAACTAGGTATGGGCGTTATGAACTAGTTGTTATGTCTTTTGGGTTGACCAATGCATCGGCTATCTTCATGGATCTTATGAATAGGATCTTTAAACCCTACCTTGATTTGTTTATGGTGGTTTTCATTGATGATATTTTGATATATTCTCATAGTGAGGAGGAGCATGTGGCTTATTTAAGGGTAGCGCTACAAAGATTGAGAGAAGAGAGGTTGTATGCTAAATATGAGAAGTGCGAATTTTGGTTAAAAGAGGTTGTCTTTCTAGGTTATGTGGTATCGGGAGTTGGTATTAAGGTGGACCCTAAAAAGATGGATGTGATTAGAAATTAGCCTAGACCTTTGACCCCGTCGGATAGTAGAAGCTTTTTGGGCTTAGCAAGTTACTACTAGAGGTTTGTGAATGGGTTTTCTTCCATTGCTTCTCCCATGACTAAGTTGAATCAGAAAAGGCTAAGTTTGTGTGGACTGATGAGTGTGAAAGGAGTTTCCAAACCTTGAAGGATAAGCTTGTGTCCGCTCCTATCTTGTCTCTACCATAAGGGTTGGAAGGCTTTGTTGTGTATTGTGATGCCTCCTGAATTGGTTTAGGTTGTGTTTTGATACAAAATGGTAAGGTGGTAGCCTATGCTTCTAGGCAACTCAAAGTGCATGAAAAGAATTATCCTACTCATGATCTTGAATTGGCCGTCGTGGTTTTTTCTTTGAAAATTTGGTGTCATTACTTGTATGGAGTGCATGTTCATGTGTTTGCCGATCATAAAAGTCTGCAATATGTGTTCACTCAGAAAGATCTCAACTTGAGACAATGAAGGTGGTTAGAGCTTCTTAAGGATTATGATATGAGTGTGCATTATCATCCCAATAAGGCTAATGTTGTGGCAAATGCTTTGAGTAGGGTGTTTATGGGTAGCCTAGCTCATGTAGATGATGGGGCAAAAAGGTGGCTAGGGAGGTCCATCGGTTGGCTAGATTGGGGGTTAGGTTGGAAGAGGTTGATAATGGTAGTATTGTGGATGTTGATGGTTCAAAATCTTCCTTGGTTGATGAGGTAAAAGCAAGGCAAGTTATTGATCCTCCTTGTTAGAATTGAAGGCCTTGGAGAAAGAGGGCAAGGTAGAGGTTTTCTCCCAAGGGGGAGATGGTGCCCTTAGGTACCAAGGTAGGTTGTGTGTGCCTTGTGTTGATGACTTAAGAGAGAAGATTCTTGATGAGGCTTATAACTCTTCCTATTCTATTCACCCCGATTCTACAAAGATGTATAGGAATCTGAGGGATGTGTTTTGGTGGGGAGGTATGAAGAAAGACATTGCCAAGTTTGTATCTGGTTGTCATAGTTTCCAACAAGTCAAAGCCGAATACCAAAGGCCATGTGGCCTAACCCAAGACATAGATATTCCTACTTGGAAGTTGGAGGAAATTAACATGGACTTTGTGGTTGGGTTGCCTAAAACTAGAAAGGATTTTGACCCTATTTAGGTTGTGGTTGATAGGATGATAAAGTCGGCTCATTTCCTATGGTTAGGATTACTTATGGGGCCAAAGACTATGCTAAATTGTACATTCATGAGTTGGTGAGATTGCATGGGGTGCCTTTGTCTATCATATCGGATCGTGGTGCTCAATTCACTTCACATTTTTGGAGGTCCTTCCAAAAGGATCTTGGGACCAAGGTAAAGCTTAGTATGACCTTTCACCCTCAAACGGATGGTCAAGCCAAAAGAACTATCCAAACTGTTGAGGATATACTTATGTCTTGTATTTTAGTGTTTAGGGGTAGTTAGGATGATCATCTTCCATTGATTGAATTTGCTTATAACAATAGCTATCATTCTAGCATTGGTATGGCTCCTTTTGAGGCCCTCTATGGTAGACGTTGTAGATCACCGCTTGGGTCGTTTGAAGTGGGAGAAATGGATTTGTTGGGACCGTATCTAGTTATGGAGGCTATGGAGAAGGTAAGGTTTATTATAGAAAGGTTGAAAGCAGTCCAAAGTCATCAAAAGTGATATGCCGATGTGAGGAGAAGGAAGCTTGAATTTAAAGTTGGCTATTGGGTCTATTTGAAGGTGTCACCCATGAAGGGTGTGATTCATTTTGGTAAGAAAGGTAAATTAAGTCCAAGATTTATGGGTCTTTATAGTGTGTTGAGGAGGATTAGTAAGGTGGCCTATAAGTTGGAATTGCCTAGTGAAATGGACTTGGTTCATCTGGTGTTTCATGATTCATAATGAGGAAATATGTGGGTGATCCGAATGTTACTATCCCATTGGATGTTTTGGGTGTTGTCAAAGACAACTTGACTTATGAAGAAGTTCTAGTAGGGATCTTGGATAGATAAGTGAAGAGGTTGAGGAACAAGGATGTTACTTCCGTTAAGGTCCTTTGGAGGAATCAACAAGTCGAAAGTGCTACATGGTAGGCCGAAGCGGACAAGCAAAAGCGATAACCCTATCTTTTCAATTCTACTCAAGCCTAAGGTACTAATTCTAAGTCTTCTATATGATTTCATGTGTCATGTTTCAGCCCTTATGTCATTTGTATACATTCATGTTTATATTGACAAAGTTCATCGTGATTTTTACACTTATGTTGAGATTTTGAAAAATGATGTTTTAAGTGTGTTGATGCATTCTTTTGGGGCTGATTTTTTTATGATTACTCTTCTTATGTACATTTCTTTGACATTTGGGGACGAATGTTCTCAAGGGGGAGATATTGAAACAACCCCAAAAAGTGCCCGAAAATGTGCCTCGGAAGTGGAATCGTAATTTCCATATATATCAAAATCTATGCGTGATATCAAAAATTCAACTTCATATTCTTCATCATAGGGCAAAATTGACTAGGTAATGGGTCTAATCCTAATTTTAGAGAAGCCATAGTAAAATTTGATTTCCGAAAATTTCATTTTCCAGTAAGGGTACGCATTCTCTCCATGACGTGGAGATGTGTTATTTTGCTGCCAATTTTTCTGTTTTGGTCCAAAGATTTGGGTGTTGGTCCTAAGCCTTCCCATGCATAAAGTTACCTATACTTACTCATATTTCACCTTCATATCATACAAGACATTCCTCAATACTCCCTCAAACACTTAGACAAATATTTCACCCCAAATTTCAAGTCCAAAAACTCATCCGGATCTTAAGGATTTCACTCAAGCTTCAAGTCTCCATTTCCAAACTTCATCAAGAATTCTCCAAAGTCAAGGTATGTTGATTTCAACCATTGGGTCCTCTTACCACGGTGCCCAAGCTCCCTTTTTACCTAAATTACATGCTTCTAAGTTGACTTTACTTGTGGGTCTCCTATTATGAATTTGACTATGAACTATGTTGGGGTTTTGTAAAAGTGTTACTGTTTATGCATGTTTTGAGCTATGAACCTTAGATCTATCCTGAGATTTGATGAAGAGTTTTGATGTATATTGTGTGAAGGTATTACCAAGTGTTGGTGGGTAGTTTTACATTAAATTTACTTGCATGATTTCACTCTTGAATTGCATAGTTTTACACTAGCATTGCACACCCACCAAGTGTTTGATAAAATGTCCGGCTAAGGTATCTTGAGTTGTTGAAGGCCTATGATTGGCATATGAGTTAAGTGAGTTTATGATGATGGAAGGGTGATATGAATGTGATGATTTCATGAGATGTATCTTGTATGTTGTGAGTTGACCATAGCTAATTGAGGGATGATGCCTCAATCACCTTAGATGGGTGTGATAAGCCATCAACCAATTGAGGGATTAGTACCTCAATCATCTAGGATGGGGGTGGTAAGCCATCAACTAATTAAGGGGTTGGTACCTCAATCACCTTAGATGGGGGTGGTAAGCCATCAACCAATTGAGGGGTTTGTACCTCAATCACCTAGGATTGGGGTGGTAAGTTATCAATCAATTGAGGGGTTGGAACCTCAACCACCTTGGATGAGGGTGGTAAGCCATCAACCAATTGAGAGGTTGGTACCTTAATCACTTCTAAGGGGTGGTCTACTTTAGATTCCAAGTACTAAGTTGTTTGGTCTATGATGATGGTATATTCCTATACATGTAATATGTTCCATATATAAGAATGTTTACTACATGTATTACTCATGTATGCCATATTGTTATATGATCATATATTGCTTAATTATATATTTTGACCATGTTGCTTATCTATTGTTACATTGCATCCTACATAGTACATTCAAACATACTAACACATAATCTATGCCTACATGATGTTACCATGTAGGAACCGGAGCCCCACTTGACCATCCTCTTCCTCCACGTGGCTAGTATGATATCTCTCAAAGCAAAGTGGTGAGTCCTCAACTTCAAGGACATACTTTTCTTGATTATGCTATGTATAGACTCTCTTTTCTTTATTGTTTGCTTTGACTATGAGGGTGAGCCTGGTTGCTTGTCTTGGCCCTCGCTAAGTTCTATATTTAGAGGTGTTGTTGGACACGTTATGTAATGATGCTATGAGCGCTGAATCTCTTTGACTCTATGATGTTTTATGATATGAAAGATGTCTCTTAGCCCCGTAACCCCTCTTTACTATCTCGTATTGTTGTTTTATTTCTTCCGTGACTAAGGATGTGTAATGATATGTTAAGAGGCTTGATTGGGGTCCCCTTCGGTTTCCTCATTCGTTGTGTCACACCTTGGACCTAGACTTAGGTTGTGACAATAAAAAAGCTAAGTTCTCAATGCTCTTTCCCAACTCAAAAGCATTATCAAACCTGATAATCTTGACCTTCACATTGAACTGTTTTTCCATCATAGACAAAAATATGCTTTATAACAGGAAACATTTTAATCTTAGTCCCCTACTAAAATCATCAATGGTAGTGAGGAAGTATTTAAAACCATTGTATATAGGGTCTTTATAAGGACCCCAAGTATCTATATGAATAAGTTCAACAATCCTTTTGAATTTAATGTGACTGATAGGAAAAGAAAACTTAGACTGCCTTGCCAAGGGACAAACATCACAAGTACATTTAGAAATAGAAGGAAATGAAAAGGAAAATACCTAAGTCTTTTTGTTCCGCAACATTACATCAGATTTTGATTTGACAGAAATAGGAACTGAAACAGATTTATGACAATCTTTTGAAACTAGAACAATTTAGTGAGACTTAAAGTAAAGATAATGCTTAGTACTAGCCGGATGGAGTAAGTAAAGCCTATCCTTAGCTTCACCAAAAGCTTGGGCCCTATTTAGAAAAGGGGCCTACAAAAGACATCCAATGGGAGTGAATAAAAGAATAGACTGAAATTGTTGAGTAAATTTGTCTACTGATAGTAAGTTATACTTGAATGGAGAGACATAGAGAACATTTTCAAGGACTAAATCAGCAAAAATGGGTACATTTCCCCTGTAAGTGATACTAATTCGAGACATGTTAGGCAGAACAATAAACGTAGGAGAAGGAAGTAGAGTCAAGGATGTGAAAACTTGAGAGTTGAAGCACATGTGCTCAAATACTCCTGAATCTATAATCCAAGAACTAGAGTTTTTATTAGCTAGAGAAGTTAAAGAGTGTTTTGAAGATATAACAGTAGTTGCATTCACATTTCCTGGAACTCTTGCTTCAGTCGCATCAGAGAGAGTAAATTGTTTGTCAATTTCTTTCCTCTATAGTATTGAAGAGCCTTTGAGTATTCTTCCTTAGTCAGAAATTGATTCATGCCATCTCCCATATCTGAGTTATGAATGTTCCCTTCTTGATCCTCAACTAATACTACATTACTTTTACTAATAGGTTGAACTTTCTTGGATTTGGCATTAGTGAACTTAAAATCAAGAGGGAAAACAAGTAATCTATAATAGTTTTCTCGAATGTGATTAGTCATTTTACAGTAGGTACAAAACAAGTTAGTTTGTTTTCAGAAAATTATTGTGTAGATCTATTTTCCTAAGCTCTCTGTATAGAAAACTTAACCTTCTGATTTGTGAATGCTTGATTAGCTCTATATCCCTGAATCTCTCCCTGTCTGCCAGCCATAAAGGAAGAAGAACCAACAATAATATGTCCATTCGCATATCTCTCCCTCTGATTTTCATCCTGCAAAAGGAGTGAGTAAGCATGGTTAAAATCAGGCAGAGGTTTTCTCATGGGGATGTTACTCCTAGCTGGAGCATAGGCTTCATTCAACCCTGTGAGAAACTTGATGAGTCTTTCATCCTCTAGAGATTTGTGAAGCTTTTGTTTTCCTCCACGTATGTAATTATAGATACACTTGTTATCTGTATTTAGTGAGTATAATTCGTCCCACAGTCTCTTGATCTTAGTGTAGTATCCTGCAACATCATTGTTCCCTTAGACCAGGTCATTAAGCTCTTTTTGTAAGTGAAATAGTTTGGCTCCACTAGACTGGACAAACCTTTGTTCCAAATCTGTGTAAAGAACTTTAGCAGTATTTAAGTAAATAACACTATCAGTTATATCTTTTGATAATGAATTTAGCAACCATGAAATAACCATGTCATTACATCTACTCCATGCTTGATAATTTGATGAATCTGAATTTGGGATTTTGTAGGTGCCATCAATAAATCCAAGCTTATTTTTAGCAGAAAGAGCTATAAGGATGGTTCTCCTCCATCCCTGAAAACCTCTTTCATCAAAGATGCAGTTCACCAAACTCATCCCAAGTGAATGTAGAATGGGTTGCTGGGATCAATTTGAAAAGGATTTTCAGTGGTAGCTGCTATATTTGAAGTTTAAACGACAGTGGAGGTGTCCGCTATTTTTAAGTAAAGAGAAAAAAATAGGTACAAAAAATCTAGATGGATCTGGATTGAAGAAAGCTTTCACTGCTTTGATACCATGATGGAAATGAAGAGAACAAGAAATGTGAACAAAAATAATTTTTCTGATTTCATCTGTACAAACTGCTCCTATTTATACATCCTTATGTAAAGAAAAGAAATAGAAAAGAAAATTTATATAACACCTGTCTAATTTCTATTTGTCTATATTTAACAAGAACTAACAAACTATATTCTTTTGCGTCCTGCCTATTACAACTTTGCATTTGTGTAGCTAGATGGTGTAGATTATTACCAGCACATATCTGATCAAATGCTATTTAATTTGAAACTTGATTTTCCTCTTTAAATATTGAGATGAGTATTCCTAATTCCAAACATAGACTTAAGCTTTGTCTCCTCCTAAAACTCTTCTACTTTCTTTTTCTTCACTGTGTCTATTTTTTCTTTCATTTCATCTTCTATACTTCTTTGTTGAATAATCTGTGATCCAATAAAATGCCTTTAACATATTGATTATGGCTCAAAAAAATGTCCCCGTTACTCATATTGGATAATACGTGAAAAATGTCTTTTCATCCATCTATTTGGATTTAAAATATCATCAAGGTTAAATTTAAGCTTGAAATTATCTCTTGTTTTAGTAGAAACTGATGTGGCATGACTTTTTTTAATGAAATATATGGTATTATTTTTATTGCTCCACATATAATTAACTACACCTCATTTCATTCACAATCATGCCCATTAACCTAAATCCATTTCTGAAAGAACCTCTACTCTTTTAATCTTCCACTCTCCAAAATTATTTGGAGGGATTAATAAAGTACGGGTATCATCAATATCATCCTTGAAAGAATACAATTGATTAAGGTTGTGGACTTATTTAAGAGAATAAAGGAATGGAGATGGTGAAGAATATAATTTATGAAGAAAATTGATTAGGTCTTACATCATATTCTCCTCTGAGAATGTGGGGTGAATTTTTATACTAATAAAATGGATAAATTGATAAGATTTTGAGCACAAATACATTAAAGTATAACTTACATAAATCTCATATTAAAGTAAAGAACTTTCAATTTATCCCAACTTTTTCCATATTTACAAAAGTCTCATAAAAATACAAGTATGCGAATACACTGCCATTTTTACGAATACACTGCCACATACATAATTTAAAAGTCATGATTCATTATAATCAATATCTAATACGGTGAATAAGTCATGTGTTAACTATTTTATTGTAATGAATCATAATGTATGATCCATTGTCATACAAACCTATATAAGTTATGCGGATAGCTGGCACTCATACATGATTCATAAGTCATGATTCATTGTAATCAGTATATGATGCAATGAATCAGTCATGTGTTAAACTATTCTATTGCAATGAATCATATTATATGATTCATTGTCTCAATGAATCAACCCATTAATATGATTCATTGGTGTATCAT